>VNKF01013782.1:28676-72415 GCA_008044355.1 Drosophila lacteicornis
GGGGGGGGGGGGGGGGGGGGACAGGCAGCGGCCACGCCCCGGCTTCGAAAACTAAACAAAACAAAAATGTTATCAAATTAATTTCAAAAACTCCATCTGCTGCACGTCACACTCAAGTGAGTGTTGGTGAATGGACAAGGACAGGAGGGGACTGAGTGTGTGTGTGGGCGACGGCGGGAGTGTGTGTGTGCGTCGGAGTATATAAGTTGGGTATCCCCTTGGCCTATGCCAGGACACAGGATATGCGGCAGGAGTCTGGGGGCAACAAAGTGGCAAAAGTGCCGGGAACGGAGACACTTTCGGGGCGCACACACACGGACAGGGACAAGGATACGGATTGGGGGATGGACCGAAAACGAAACCGAAACTAAAAACTTTTGAGTTAAATTCCAGCTCTAATGTTTATGTAGATGAGGGATTATGTCATTGTGCGCCCCACACACACACAAGCACTCTCTGGCCAAAAGGAAAAGCCCAGGACCAGAAAGGACCACGGACAGGCGGACAGGTTTCCACACATGAGGCGGAGGCGGTGGCCAAGGAGGGTTGGAAAACCCCATTGCAACACTTGAAAATTCTAATTTTCTGCTTAAACTTCAAATGAAATTGTTTTGCACGCACACACACACACAAGAACAGTTTGAAAATAGATGCGAAAAATGGAAATGAAAAACCATTATTATTATGTATGTGGGAATAGGTCGGTCTGCGTGTCTCTCGTATCTGTATATATATCTCCTTTCGGTCTACGGGGGAGGCCAGTGGACAAGTGTTTGCCATAGAAAATACATTAAATTTAAACAAAATTCCCTCTACTTGAGCTTAACGCACACTCACAGCGGCAAATGCAAAAGTTTTCCTCGAAACTATTCGGTGAGCTCTGGCAGGAGGGGGGTTGTGAAACTCGGTTTCCCAAGCCCAAGCCCAATTCCTAGCCCAATCCCAATCCCAATCCCAATTCCGATCCCAAGCCAAGGGGTTGGCCCAGGCCCTTTTGCCACGTTGTATTTTAAATTCAAGTGGTCGTCGTATATAGCAACAAAGCATCATCCATCGGCCCACACACATCCTCTGCTCTGTGTTCAAGGATTTCGTTTACCGAATCGGAATCCGAATCC
Source organism: Drosophila lacteicornis (assembly GCA_008044355.1). Classification (NCBI taxonomy): domain Eukaryota; kingdom Metazoa; phylum Arthropoda; class Insecta; order Diptera; family Drosophilidae; genus Drosophila; species Drosophila lacteicornis. The sequence continues at coordinate 29,795 of VNKF01013782.1, forward strand.
AAATCCGAATCCGTTTCAAATGTGAATTTATTTCTAACAAAAATATTACAAAAGTCAAAGACAGGGCTACCTACCCGCCCCACGAGCACTACCTTGGCAAAAAGGTCATTTTTGGGCATAGAATTTACATAAATCCATATGGATGCCGGCCTGGGTCGCTCGTATGTGTGTGTGTGCGTGCGAGTGGGTCCTGCTCTCCAGTTGAGTCCTTAGACCCGAGTCCATTTGAGGTCCTTTTGGCCTTCTCCTTCGGCTCTAAAGTTCTTCGGCATCGCTTCGTTCGCTTGGCGACTGCAATCTGTCGGCATTTTTCGCTTATCACTCGTAGCTTCGGCTTTCGTTCGCAGCTTCTATTGATAGCTGCACTAAGGGAAAATTTGGGTGGGTTTTGAAAAGAGATAAATAATAATCATATAATAAAGATGTGAGGGAAATTCATCGTTACCATAGCTTCATCTCTAAAAGTATGCAACGATTTTTATTCTAAGGAAATATCTTAAACATAAATAAAAAAAAACTTTTCTTTAAAAATTCAGTTCTTAGAGATTTGCTTACATTACAAAATATGTCTAAAAGTATGCAACGATTTTTTTATTCTAACAAAATTTATGAAATATTTGATTACTATATAAAAATATATGGTTACCTTTAAATTTTGTATTGTTTGAGTTCTGCAAAATTTTATTTAATTAAAAATATGTCTAAAAGTATACAACGATTTTTTTATTTATACAAATGTCTCAGAAATTGGTTTAATATAAATAATATAAATTTTTCTTTTAAATTTGAATCTTTAGAAATAGTAATTCATAAAAAAATATGTCTAAAAGTATACTATGCTTTTTTTTACACTGAAAAAATTATGAATTATTATTTTGAGCATCTTTTTAAATCCCTTTTACAATATAACAATTAAAGACAACATTTTCTTTCTCTGTTTATTAAGAAAAGTTAGAAAGGGGGTGGTGTTCCAGTGGACGGGTGGCTTTCCATGTGTGTGCGTGTGCGGTTTTCAAACGGAAGAAGACGAGAAGACTTTGCTTCGGCTCGGCCTTTTTCCATTTGACCCCGTTGCCACCGCATATCCTTCGCCCCCCTCTTGGTCCCGGCTTTTGTGGAGAGGTCTCAGCTTGCCCAAGCTGGCCCAAGCTTGCCTCCTCCTCCTCCTTCGCCTCTGACGCATTGATATCCCTTTTAATGGATGAATTATTGCCGCACATGCGAAAGTAGTTGCTGCCCAGGACTTCACCCTCTGTTCCGGGCTTCCACTCGGCGGCCTCTTCTTACATCTTACATATCCTTTTCACACAAACACACACACACACAGAGCCAAGACATTTGTTTGCATTTCATTTCCTTCAGATCTCTCTTCCATTCTTCCTCTCTCCGCTCTCCCTGGGTGTGTGTCTTTCACATCCCAATGGGTTGGATTTGGTTTTCGATGAAGAAGAGATAGAGATGGGATACCAAAGATGGGGGCCAGTTTGGTTGACAGGCCACGCTGGAGGTCAGTTAATTAAGGTTGGACAGCGAACAGAAATAACTCTTTTGCGGCTATACACCGCCCCCTAAAATCCGCCTCCTTTTTTCGTTACATCAAAATTCAGCTGCGCGGGAATGCGCCAAATATCCATAATAATTGAAGGATATTACATCAATAAACCAACACGTACGCGCTTACATATGTGAGGGGTAAGCTCTGCATTTTAATATTTCCAAATATCCCATGCCAACCCGACACACACCCCACACACACACACACACACACACACCACACTCACAGTCGCATATAATTTAGGCTTTGACAGGCGGCCAGCACAACCACCTACAACGAGGTTAAATGTGCGTGTGTGTTTTAGGGGGGCTTCGGGGGGCCACATTCCCCCACAGAGGGGGCTGCGACGCAGAGAGGGGTGTCAGTCAGGCGGGCATTGGAGCGCCAACAGCCGACGCCATAAACTAAATTTATTGCAAATATTTCCTCAGCAATGAGCAATTTGTGCGATCGAATCCTGCGCCTAAGTGGGACGGCCAGGAGGAACAGTCCCTCCCTCCCTCGGCGCTGGGGTTCACACGGAGTTCGTTATGCCCTCCCATGAACGTGTCGATGATGTATTTCCCAGGGTCCTTTCACTGTCCAGTATTTGACCCAAAAAAAAAAAAATAAGAGGGGAACCCGTGAGAGTGTTGGCTACGCCTCTCGCTCAAAAAAATCAAGTAAGAAGGGTGAAGATAAAGGCCCCGACTATGAGATACCCGGGAATTACTATATAGATAAGGAACTGTATATATAAGAAAGATACAATTAAAATTAAATTGATGTAGAGTATGTAAATAAAATAAATAAATTAGGGATTAAATATAATTTATATTTCTATGTGATTTTTCGATTAGTTTCGATTGGGTTTTCGGTTCAAAAAGGATTTGTGAACTAATAACATTAGTAAACCTAAGATCTTCAATTTGTATTGATCTTAGAATATTAAAAATATCTAAAAAACCCTTTACCAACTCAGATATATACCCTTTCCTCCCTCAAGTACCTGAAAAACTCTCGATAACTGAACATAAAACCCCGATAACAAATCCAACTAAGCCAACCCTTTTATTTTTAAAACAAAAAATGCCTTTTCTGTACCTTTTTATTTATTGATTTAGCTTAGACCAATTCTACCCCCTTCCCTCCTTTTATTTTTGGTATATTATTTTGTACTATTTGTGTTGCCAAAAACTTAAAACCCTAACATTTGGCCGGAATGCACAGAAAAAGAGTTTTTCGGGGTTTTTGTCAGAAAATTACACGCAAAAACCGAAATAACCAAAAGGGAGAGGCAGTCAAATGAAATTACTCATACGACCAGTGGGCCGCAATCAAACACACACACACACACATAAAGGGAGATAGCGCGTGTTAGATAGAGAAGGCTAGAGAGGCCGACAAAATGGTTGGCCAACGAGCGACAACTAAACAACAACTAAAACAGCAATAACAAACATGAATTTTAACAAAATACAATTTCAATACAATTCAAAGTTTCTAACACACACACACACACACACACATAGGAGAGGCTAGAGAGAGACAGAGAGCTATGGGGCATGGGCGAGCCCCCCTTTGGAAACCACAGTGCCAACATAGCCAGCGCCCAGGCACCGCCAATCTGCCATGACCCCCTCCTGAAAACCCCCTGAAAACCTCCTGAAAACCCCCTGAAAACCCCTCTAAGTTCCCCACCAAAAACCCCTCCAAAAAACCCCCTAAAAAACCCCCCTTTTGTCCGCCCCTGAAACCAAACCGTGCGAATATGAAACTAAAACTTCCTCTACTCATTTCCTGTCCTGCTGCCGAACCGCATCGCCTCCTTGCCTCATGATGATGAATACAAAGATGGGAGGGGGGTGCAAAAAGGGGGTATATTTCCAATGGGCGTCGGGCGGAGGGGCTCTCAAAAACTATCTCGCCCGACTGTCTCGCCAGTTTTCAGTTGCGTTCTAAATTCATACATTCATTACCATCGCATTTCATTCGCACCCCACTCTGCTGGCCACCCCTTTACCCCGTCCCTGAAAAGTTAAACACAATCGTTGTGGGTCCGTAAACAAGGCAGGGGATAAGGGGGGTTTTTTCCGGGTAGTTCGCTGCTCATAAAGTAATAAATTGTACCGTAAATAGTGCGGCGCAAGTGTTCGATGGAAGGATGGATAGGATAGCTTGGATAGCTTGGATAGATAGATGGATGGATGGGTGGGTGTGTAGCCAGGACATGAAGGAATCAAATCGGGGGAGGAGCCAGGAGTCCCACCGCTCGACCGCTGACTGAAGCAATTCATCTTTGAGGCGAGAGACTCTTCTTTCAGCCAAAGCTGAAGCTCTCCCTTCAACAGCTGCTCGCAGCCACAAAAGATCCTTTGCCAGTTGAGGAAAGATTTACCAGTGCTTCCTCTTAGAAACCCTCATAAAAGGGGTTTTGGGGTGGCTTTAAAATCCCCTTGAACAGGCCAATCTGATTAGGGCTATAAGCGGGTATTTTTACTAATTAGTAGTTGCTTAATTTGGAGTTATAAAGGGTTTAATAAGGAGTTAAATAGTTTATATTAATAATTTCTAGTTAAGTTCAAGCACAGAAATAGAGATCTTTAGTTTAGGGATGCTATAAATTAGAAATTAAAATTATTTTGGGTAAAAACTATACAGAAGGCATTTATTTAAACTAAAAAATTAATTATTCCTATATTAATAATTTAATTTTGCTAAATTTATTTCTTAAAAATTAAAGAAAATCCTTTACAAATTACCCCCCTTTGCATATGGTTTAGATTACCCCAAGATCTTTAGTTTAGGGATGCCATAAATCAGAAATTAAAATTATTTTGGTTAAAACTATACAGAAAACATTTAATTAAACTAAAAAATTAATTATTCCTATATTAATAATTAAATTTAGCTAAATTTATTTCTTAAAAATTTAAGAAAATCCTTTCCGAATTATCCCCTTTTGCATATGGTTTAGATTACCTCAAGATCTTTAGTTAGGGAAGTCATAAATCAGAATTAAAATTATTTTGGTTAAAACTATATTAATAATTAAATTTAGCTACATTTATTTCTTTAAAATTAAAGAAAATCCTTCCGGAATTATCCCCCTTTGCATATGGTTTAGATTACCCCAAGATCTTTAGTTTAGGGATGCCATAAATCAGAAATTAAAATTATTTTGGTTAAACCTATACAGAAAACATTTATTTCAATTCTGAAATTTATTTAAAATAAACTTTAAATATTTCTATATTAATTAGTTAAATTTAGCAAATTTAATTTTTTTTATTTTAAAGAAAATCCTTTACAAATTACCCCCCTTTGCATATGGTTTAGATTACCCCAAGATCTTTAGTTTAGGGATGCCATAAATCAGAAATTAAAATTATTTTGGTTAAAACTATACAGAAAACATTTAATTAAACTAAAAAATTAATTATTCCTATATTAATAATTAAATTTAGCTAAATTTATTTCTTAAAAATTTAAGAAAATCCTTTCCGAATTATCCCCTTTTGCATATGGTTTAGATTACCTCAAGATCTTTAGTTAGGGAAGTCATAAATCAGAATTAAAATTATTTTGGTTAAAACTATATTAATAATTAAATTTAGCTACATTTATTTCTTTAAAATTAAAGAAAATCCTTCCGGAATTATCCCCCTTTGCATATGGTTTAGATTACCCCAAGATCTTTAGTTTAGGGATGCCATAAATCAGAAATTAAAATTATTTTGGTTAAACCTATACAGAAAACATTTATTTCAATTCTGAAATTTATTTAAAATAAACTTTAAATATTTCTATATTAATTAGTTAAATTTAGCAAATTTAATTTTTTTTATTTTAAAGAAAATCCTTTACAAATTACCCCCTTTTGCATATGGTTTAGATTACCCCAAGATCAGCACCAAACAATGACTGGAACTCCTTGAGCTATTTAAGCTATTCGGTGAATGTTGCCGGCATCTAAATCGCCACACACAGACACACCCACACACACACCTAAGCAAAGCCCCGAAACCCCCTCCCCTCCCTCTATTCTATTGAGAGCAGCATCCTCATTGCCAGCCTCCTGATACCCACCAGTTTTTGGACCATCGCATCGCCTAATCCCCGGCAACGTTAACCACATACGACCGCATCGTTCATCATTTGGCCGTGCGTGCTGACGCCTTTTTCGGGGGATGGGGGGGTGGTATGCTGGGGGGTGGTGGGTGGTGGGTGTCCACTTCCCCATAGGGGTGGCGAGCATCAGGCTGCTGCTGCAGCCTGTACTAATGAATTACGCAATCTAAAACTATGTACATTTAATTCAAATTCACAAAACTGTACGCCAAACTAACCGAGACGAACCCTCGCACACACAACCAGGACACACACGCAGGACTCACACACACACACACACACACACACTCAAAGAGAGAAAGAGAGAGAGCAAACACAGGGACAAACTTTGGGCAAACTTTTTTGCTGTCGACGTCGCTGCCGACTGTGTGCTGTATATTTTGGAATAATTCAAAGCGAATACATTTCGGACCCTCGCCCGGCGCACATCCATCTTCGCTTCCAACCCCATCAGGCCTGGGCCTAAGCATCCTCTCTCGCCCATTGCCCATCGCCCATTGCCATTCCCATTACCGACACCATTGGCGTCAACGTCAGCATCCATCGCACATGTCCTTGCAATTGTTCCGACGACCCCCTTCTCTGCCGGAAAGCAAAGCCAGGCCAGGCACGAGAGCGAAAGCGTGCGGCGCAAAAGGCAACAAAAAGCACCGAAAATAGGGGGCTATATCCTTGCAGCAACAACAGCAACAACAGCAACAGCAGCAACAACTTAGATTCCCATATAATATTCGTACACACTTTGCAAACATGTTTGTCGATGATGTATTATACAAAATGCCCATAAAAAGGCCCGCATGAGAGAGACGGGAACAGCACGGGAAAAACTGGGGAAAGAGACGGCACGACAGAGAGAGATAGAAAGAGCATGTGTGTGTCAGAATGAGAGCAAGCGATGGCGTAATCATCGTTTGTCTCGCTTTCTGTGTGCGAGTGTGTGTGTGAGCCACTAAATCGAAATGCCAAAATGCCCATTTCTATTCCATTCCATGGGCCGTAGAGCCCCGCATAAGCGATACAGACATTTCGTTTTTTGGGGTAATACATCAAACTAGCCGCATCAATAGCAAACACACACACACACACACACACACGCGCACACAGGACCCTTCTGTGTATGTGTGTGTTTAGTTGCATGAGGCAACAAGGACAACGAAAAACAATGGGCCAAACTTAATGTGTGTGTGTGCGAGAGCGGCGAGCGGAGAGTGTATGGAAAAAGAGTAAAATACTTCATGCAGAACCGAGCCAAAAAACCGAATCGAATAGAACAGACAACGTGGAAGAAGCAGCCAGGAGCAGCAAGGACCAAGAAGCAAGGATGTCTTGCGGGGAAAGCGTGGCAGGGGATGGCAAAAACTTCTTGCCACCAAAAGTAAAGGAGATAATCTTGGCCGAAAGACCAAGGGGCAAGGCGGAACCGGGGGGAACATCGCTCACCGAACCTGCCTGTGTGTCCTGGCGCAACCCTTCCCTTCCTCCCCCCTTCACCTTGTGAACTCCGTTCTAATGACCGCCAAGATAGAATGACATTTGGGGCTGTCAGCTTTCATTGTTGGGTCCGTTCTTGTATTGTGTCTGCATGTGTGTGAGTGCCGGGTGAGTGTGTGTGTGTGTAGTTGTGCGGGTAAGTGAGTGTGTGCGGATGTCGAGAAGAAAACTTTAAGTACACAGGACCCCAAGGAGTCGGGTTCGGTTTTAAACCAGGCAACTAGGGACAGTGGGGCGATGTAGGGAGAAGATTTGAATAAGGGTTGAGGTGAGAAAAAGTACATAAATAACTTAATTAAATGTAGTAGGAATCTAACACAGCTTTTAACAGATTATTTTCTAATTTGTTTTAGAATTTTTAAAGCTTTGAATTAATTAAAGTTGCATTTAACGAGTTTTTACGGCTTAAATATATTATTGTCAGAAACAAAAGGCTTCTTTAAATATTATTAAAAATCTACAGAGAATAAAAATAATAAAATTGACTTCCCTCTTTATATAATAATTTATTTATTTACTCATTTATTTGCCAACAGCTAAATCCTTAACTGGCTAACTAGAAAAATACATAAACTCTTTCTTATTGTGTTTGCTTTTGTTAGAAGTTCAACCCTTTAATCAGGTTTTTTATTAAAACCTATTATACTTGCCTTATAAAAAGTTATAAAGATTGAACCATGATTAGAAATCACTGATTAATCTCTTAGTTTGGAGCTCTAATAGTTAAGCCTTATCTTACCCCCTTTTTTCCTGCATTTTCAACTGAAATTGAAGATATTTTATTAAGCTTAAAATTTTATAAATCAAAATCCATTAACTGGTAAATAAATATAACATTTTTAAAGCAAAGCATTTCAAGGCTTAACACACTTCAAATCAAATGAATTTGATTTTAATTATTGCTGTAATCATGATGGATAAAAATACATTTTATAATTAGTTTCTGGTTCAGTTTATTGTCATAACTAGGCTTTGTCATAACAGATTTCAATAGGAGATACTCATGGCTGCTGATCTATTGTAATTTGTGAATTAAAAACTTAATTAGCATCATTCAATAAGCTTAAAACCAGGTTCAATGTTTCAATCAAAGTTAATGTTAATAAACAATAGCTATAATTAACCTATATGGTAGAATTTCGCAACCACTGTGCGCTATTGAGTCTGGGCTCTGGGCCCACGGGGAAGATGGCAAAAGGCAACATTTCGGCAATAAGACGCCCTCTTCTTCTTCTTCGGTCCAGACACACAACACCAACACACACACACACACACAATCACAATCGCCGAGCCCAGGCAAGGACGAAGGACCCGGGGGCAGGGGCAACTGCGGTCCAAGTACGTGAAAATTGATAGATGAGTTATGGGGCCGCGAGGGTGAGAGGACGAAGGGTTTGCATGCATATGTCCTTACACGCACACCCACGTCCAAAGGGGGAGTAAGAGCGAGATGGCTGGCTAAAGGACTGCTGGCAAAAGGACCTCCCAACCCCCCGCCTTCTTCTGCTACGCCCCTGAAAGTGTTCGTGTGTAGTTGAAGTCTGTCTGTCGGTCTGTCTGTATGTAGTTGGGTTTTGCAAGTGGCAATGAGTCCGAAGACGTTCATGTGTCCGTCCCAGCTGTCCTTTGTGTCTGTGACTGAGTGTGTGTGTGTGAGCTGTGTGTGTGTGCTGAATCCTTGTGTGTGTGTGTACGAAGGCAAAGCATTTTTCAACGTTTGCCTCGGCAGCCGGGGGCATTAAAAGTTTTCGTATTTATTTTGTAGTCGGTTAACAATATTCCTTTGCTGTCTTGCCCCGAACCCAGCCTTTACCCCCCCCACCTCCCCTCCCCCTAAGCTCGACCATTCCCACACACACACACACAGTGAGTGGCATAAGGGACACACGTATACGTGTATCAGCTTTGTAATTGTATGCGTGCGTTTTGTTTGCGGACGTGGTCTCGTGAATGTCTTGGACTTGCACACACACACTCTCGAAAAGGGGGGGGGTTTGAGGGAGCTGGGGGCATAGATAATATATAGTACATGGATGCTCGAGTGAGCTTGTGTGCGGGAGCTGAAAACTTTTATGTGTAATACATCAATTGCAAAAAGATAGCCAAATGCTGTTAACTTTATATACAACTCATACATGAGCTTGTGTGTGTGTGAGTGGGTGGCCTTTTTTGGGGGCGACTTCTTGGGCGGCTTCACGGTGGGAGTTACTTACGCTCCTCATGCGGCGCAAGTAAAAGATACATTTATTATGTGCGAAGAGCGATGAACACAAGCGATTTATCCTTTTTAACTTGCTCGCTCGCTTTATCTTCGTGTGCGAGTGTGTGTTTGTGTGTGTGTGCGAGTGTTTGAGTGGGTGTGCGGGTGAGTGTGTGTCCCAACTGGACCGCCATCTACACATCGGAGCCCGACTGACTAATTTATGGCCACCACCAGCTTGGCTCCGCCGCTTAAAACGGGGCTAATTCCGATTCTGGGCCTGCAAGTGCCCGCCTAAGTAGGCAACACTTTTTGAACGTAGAGAGAACGTGTTCTGTTTTCGATTTCTTTTTGTATTAAAATAGATAGAGTTGTTTATAAAGTATTAATAATATTTTTGAGTATTTTAATCATTTGAATATTTAAATATAATTTCTTTAATCGATATAAGTCAAAGGTAGACTAGTTAAAATTGTTGCTTATGTGGCTTCCCTTTTAATTTCTGATCAAGTTATGTCCTTTATTTTGTCCTTAATCAAGTTGTTTCCGCAGAACTTATTTTTATTGAGTTACAGTCAAACTTTCTTAATTTTAACCCCAAAGAATTTATATAATTATTTTTAAAATTCATAAATAAATAAATAAATAATCCAAATTTCTTTAAAATTAAATGGAAAAGAAAAGTAACACAATTTTTATTTATAAAAGATTAACTTCGAAGTCTAAGTGCCTTTTTCCAGAACTCAAACTAAATTAATATATAAAAATAATTATACAAATAATAATAAAATAATTTAAATAATTATAGCTTGCTAGGGGTAATATTTCCATTATCATTTTTAATTTGTTTAATTCTGGTGACCCTATTTCCATTAATATCATCCCTCTTTACTGCAAGTTTCAACTTCCAACTTCCCTAAACGAAACTACACCAATTTTTGATCGGCATAAAATTGCCATCTGAGAACTAGACCTTCTTCCTTCGAAGGACGCAAAGAAATCTGCTCTCAATCATATTAAAAACACGTTGCCGCACTAAAACTTTTCTCATTTCAAAAGTTAAAAAAAAGAAAGCAGACAAACAAACGGCATTATCGGCCGGGGCCATCAACATTCGTCACAGGCCAAGGAGCAGCTGTCGAGCTCTTCCCGCATCCTGGATTCCTTGATATCCTCCAAAGCCCATCCCCGGGTGGTGTGGTGTGCACACAAAACTTCTCGACTCGATCTTGGCATGTGTCCGCCTTGAATATGCATCCAAAGCGTCACTTACCATCTTTTTTTTCGGCTGTCCAAAGGTCCAAAAGCTGCTGCGCGCTGTCGATGGGGCGATGTCATTGCTGATGTCGGTGTTTTCAGGGGGGAGGAAATTCGGAGGAAAATCGTGGAAATCGTGGGGAGATTCGGCGGGGGCAGCAGGAGGTGGCCGCCTGCCAGTTCATATATCACTCGGTGTCCACCTCCACCTCCGGGCGGAACTCCACTGTCGTCACACATGCTCAACGGCAATTTCGCTTTCAATTTCAAATGCTATCTATGAGGGAATGCGAACCGAACCGAAGTCGCCCACACGTACACGTACATGTGTATGCAGGGACAACAATAAGATAAAAAATAAAAAAAAAGGTGGAAAAAAAAGGGTACCGAAGACCCTTGATACTCTGCTAGTTTTCTGAGTAACTTGAGCTAAGGCTTAGGCGAGAGGTAATAATATATTTGGGAAGTATTTAAATAGGAACTCCTTTATAATGAATTATTGGAGGGAAATAGTAATAATATGTGTTATGGGAATGATCTAAAAATTGTTAAAAATATTAATTACCTTTATAATACAGAGCTTACTTTAATTCTTATATAATTCTTAAATTCTTATATTTTTTTAGCACTAATAAATAGAGAAAATACAGAAAACACTACAGTATAAAGATAGGAATGTTAAATATACCTTAATCCTTAAATATATATTTTTAAACTTTATTGTAAATAATTGTAGAAAAATTAAGAAAGATGTTCTACTAACTCAAATCAGTTCAGCGGATGCCGCATTTTATAGAGACACTTTTTATCATGTTCCCTTTAATTCCTATAACCTATTTCCGGGGAAATCCCCTTGATAGTTATCCCAAATCCTTGCCAGAAGTTAAAGAACCTCTTGGCAGAGTATCCAAAGGGAGAGATAGCGAAAAAAAGTAAAAGAAAAGAAGGCGAACAAGCAAACTTGTTTGCAAAGTTTAAACAACATTTCGTTTGGCTTTTGGCTGGCCGTACGTGCCGCTTTCCCGTCTGTCCTCAGCGGACAAAACTTTGCCATTTTTTTGTATTTTTGTTGTTTTTCTTCTTTTTTTGTTTGCTGTGTTTCTTTTGTGGCTGCGTTTTATTTATAAGATAAACAAATGCAGAGATGGATTGTCCCGGCGTGTGTCGTCTGACATCTGGGCAGTCGCTGGCAATCTAAAGTGGGTTCTCCGCAGATAAATCTAGATCCCACTCCGCTTTCCGCCATTCCTCCTTTATCGGAAAGCTAATTAACTGCGGACCGAACGAAGTGCGTATCTAATGAATTCGGTCAGCGATTTTACGACACTTGGTCGCATATGAAATTGCCGGCTGAGTAATCCACTTTATCCATAATTCAATCACAACTATTTCGGCGGTCCGGAGATCGTAAAACTGCAGGCAGCGGGCAGGACGCTTGCCAATTTGTATCCGTCAGATACTTGACCCGTTTTATGGCTCAAATTCGCAAATAAAACAGGACCATAAAAATTAATAAAAATCCAGTGTTTCCCCGCAGTTTTATAGTTTTATTATCCGCGCCAAGATTTGGCCGAACTGATGCCCTGCTATAGTGGTCACTCTCAAAAATTCAAAAAGCAATGGAAATATTGCTGAGCGAGCGCTCGTAAAAATCTGGATGAGTGGGCGGCACCCAAAGTAACCCTAAAAAAAAAGAAAAGAAAGCCAAACTTATTAAGTAATAAATTCCAATAAGAACAAAAGAGGCCGGACAAAAAAAAATTACAGCAGGCGAAATATGCATAGCGGCAATAACAATAATAATAATAAGCGAGGTGATAACGATCGCAAGACATCGAGAAATGACCGTTAAACACACCTACGACGCACCCTTGGCAGGCCCTTTGGTCACAACCCTTTTGACCCCTGGACAGGGACAAAGCGGCGCTCGGAAATGTTTACACATTGGCCACGATGTAAGGCTATAATATCAATGGGCCCGGCCCATTGACGCGAGTGATTTATATGGAAAAATTCATTATTTGCCGGCACCTCCAACCCACCTCACTCCCCCACTTTCACCCACTTTCTGCAGTTCATTTTCGGAATGCAAAACCAGACCGGGAAGGGGGACGGTATAATGGCCCCTTGGCGCGAAAGGAAATGTTACCCGAGTCGCGACGCCGCTTTATCTTTAATAAAGCTAATTTCTATTGCCGCTAACAGGGCCGCGACATGCGAGTCCTTCTCGCAGAGGAATCGGAATCTCGGAACGGGGACTGCGATTGAATGCTCCGCTGGTAATTGATGTGGGTGCGGAGGCCACGGCGTTGTCCGATGGCCGATGTCTTGCATAACCCGATGGGCTATGGGCTTCGCATGCGGCCATAATTGATGGGCCAGTGGCAGGTGCTCACCAAGCCCAGGACTCGCCCAGGAATAGCCTTAATCGTAGGGGGGTTCTTTGTGAACGGAAATGAACAATTACGAAGGCCAAAGGCAGATCATTTCGAAGTCCTAAGACCTGGCTATATCGATATTAATCTGCTGAAAGGGAATGAAGGCATTAACTTGATTATAAATATATTTCTGTAAAGGGTTTATATTAGATATTTCTTAAATTTAGCATAATTTGCTTAATATTTAATACTTTTTATCATCAATATTTAAAATATTATTTCTCATACTTTCTTAGCCTTTAAATTTGTTTAGATTATTTGAATAACGCTTCTTATTTTTTTACTCAATGGAAACTATTAATAAAATATGAAAAAATATTTGAAGTATTATTTCTCATGCTTCTTTTAGCCTTTACAATTTTGTTTACTACTTTAGTACATCTTTGTATATTTTATATCTTATTTTATTTAATTATTTACTTCTTATACAGTTCCAATACTGATGTATCCTTCAAATATGACATAAAACAATTTATTTATGCTCTTCCCCAAGTCACTCAGCCTTCTTGGTCTTTCCTTTTTATTTTCTGTAACAAAAATAGACATTTGTGATGCATAATTATTAGCAAAAATTGGGTTTTTGCATTTTATAATTCATTAATTATGCACAGAGGTGGGCAAAGCAAGAGCCTGGGAAATTACGCACAGACCAACGCACACAGAAGGGGGAGTTAATTCCTGTCCAAAACGCATCCTTCACTAAAAATGCACCTGGCCCCCGGGCCAGAGACGGAAGGATGTGTAAATCTTATGCCTGATTTGATCCGGAGCCACACAATGTCCCCGTCGGGCTCTGGGTTTTTGTTCTTGTGGCTGTCACTCGCAGCCAGGACCTCTCCTCTGCACTCCTCTCCGCTCACACACACACACAAGCTCTCGCTTCGTAGGGTTTCCTCAAATGTGACAAATTCGCAATCTGCTTGGCTGGTCAAAGGCGATCGGTCCTGGCCCATCCATCCATCCAACCCGTCCCGTCCTGGGCTGCACTTGGCCAATCGGGATGCTCACTGAAGAAAACTGCGATGCGGCCATGCATGTTTCATGTGCATCTAAGCACATGCCGGGCTCACACGCCAGACAGAGCCGGCTATAGGACAGTCTGCATATTGTATTTCTGCATTTTATTCGATTGGATTTTGCATTTTATTGTATTTTTCACTTGATGTATATTCATGCAGTCGGATTGTTTGCCTTCTCCCTTGAGTTGTCACGCACAAAGGCAGAACTAAATTGTTTAATTTGATTTCAGTTTTCTGTTTCTTTTTTTTTTTTGTAATTTTTGGGTCGCCTTGCGTCATGACCTCCTGCACCCACTAGATCCATCCCAAAAATGACTCAATATCTCTGGGCATGGGCCTTGGCAATTTCGTAGACATTAAATTGCGTTTTATTTTTCAATATTTATTATTATCGAATATTGAAACGAAGCCCCGGGCGGGAAAGTGGTTGTGGAAATGGAAATGGAAATGGCGCTGCAAATGGGAGCGGGCGGAATGCAAAAGATATATCTATCGGTTTCGGGTACGGGGCCAGGTGTGTTCCTGCACGCCACTCGGATCGGATATGGGCTATATGTATCTGCACAATCGCAGTTCGCATATATAGAGTCGTACGCCTCTGTCCAATCTGACAATGGTTCCATAGCACGCGATATGGCTCTTCACCCTTTCCCAAATGCTCTCCCCTTTTTTCAACCCTCCTCTCCACTCGATGTGGTGCGTCTTGCAGTTTTAGGAGTGCTTGGCAGGGAAGCCTAAGCCATTAGTTAGACATTTAATATTTACAGGGAAAAGTAATGTGCTAAGATATTTATTTATATTTTTTTTTAAGGTTCTAAACCCTTTAGAAAATATTTATTTAAAGTTTTTTAAAGGGCAATGAAGCTCTTATTATTAGTGAGTTTCACTGCATCTCAGGCTTAGAATATTGTAAATAATATTTTTAGTTTTTAATAATGCCTGCACTTTTTGTATTATATTTTCCATATATATTTATTTTTGCCTGCCTGCCTGTTAAGTTTAAGAACAAGTTATGTAGAAACATGGCTATAATCTTATAAAAACTTAATATTACTGAATATATTTATACATGTGCAATTGGCTAAACAAAAAACCCTGAAAATGTCACCCAAAAATTGGAGAAATCTCGTGTGTGTGTTCTTTCGATTCAAGGAGTAGTGGAAGCAATATCCTAACTGCTAGAACTGAGCAAAAATAACCCAAAAAAAAACACAACAAATTGGCTATAATATATAAAAAAACTGGAAAATTGTCTAAAAAATCAGTTCTGCTCTGGTTGTTGTTGTTGCTGCTGGAAAAATAATTAAAGCACACACACTGAACAAAAAATACCGAACACTGAACATCAAAATTGAAGCTGCTGAATGAACCAAAAGTAGAAAAAAAATGATTATTTAGCCTCTGATTCTCGATTTCCCATTGACTTCCTCCCGTTCTCTCCTCGCTCCTCGAAACGGTTTTGGATCGATCGCAGGCACATTCCTGAGCGCCAAGAGCGGCATCAAGCAGGAGGTCATCGAGCCGGAGGCCGCGGAGGAGGAGCAGCGCCAGCCGCACGAGGCCCATGCCGCCGACCGGCGTCCCTCGGCCAGCAAGCTGGCCAAGCTGATGCACCAGCAGCAGCAGCACCAGCAGCAGCGCCAGCTGCTCGAGCAGCGACGCAGCCACCATCAGCCGCACCATCACCACCAGCCGCATCCTCGCCACCAGCACCATCATCCGCACCATCAGCATCGCGTGAACCACAACAACAATAATAGCACCAATAATAACAACAATAACAGCAGCAAGAAGAATCGGTCGGCCAACTCCTCGCCCACGCCCTCGGCACGCTCCTGGAACGACAGCGAGGAAGAGCAGGAGATGGACTGCAGTGGCGGCCCCGGCAGTGGTGGACACAACAACATCCCGCAGGACGACGACCGCTCCTCGTCGGCCTCTTCGGCCATATCGCTGACCATGAAGAGAACGCGCCAGGACAGCGAGTCCACGCTCTACCAGACGCTGCTCATGAAGCAGGAGCAGCACCAGCAGCAGCACCAGCAGCAACACCAGCAGCAACACCAGCAACACCAGCAGCAGCAGCAATATCTGGACGAGCTGCAGCAATCGGTGTCCGTGTCACACCAGCAACAGCTGACGGCCAATCTGTTCATGGCCAGGACTATAGCCCTGAGCCGGTCCCGGGATTTTCCGGAGCTCTTTCAAAACACCATAGCAGCGGCGGCTGCCAATGCCACAGCGGCGTCCGTTAGTCCTGGTAATAATGGCACTGGACCCGGCCAGGTGGCAGGGCCCGGACCCGGACCGGGTCCCGGAAGCTCTGCTCCCGGAGGAGCGAGCGGAAATGCTGGGGGAGCTGCGGCCGCAGCCGGAAGCAGCAACTACATGCTGCCCTGCCCGCTGTGCGAGACGCCGCTGGAGCAGAGGGTCTTCCGGCAGCACCTGGACCGCCACTATCCGCGCGACAGTCCCGTCTGTCCGGTGATCGAGTGCGGGCGCCGGTTCGCGCATCCGAACTCCGTGCGGAACCACATGCGGATCAAGCACACGCTGCAGTGGGCCAAGATGAAGGCCATGCGCTCCTCGGGCGGTCCCTTTGCCGGCGGCCCCGACTTCAAATGAAACTGCGAGGCTGCGAGCCAATGCCACTCCGGGTAGTCCCGCTAAAAGCTTTCTAGGTTGCTGCTTCTCAGTCAGTCAATGGCGACAATAAATCGAATCTAACTCGCATTCGAGCCGAATAGGAAACACACAAACACACCCAGTCTCGAGACACTCGCATCTATCGTAGATAGCCAAAAGTAGTCCAAGTCCAAGTCGCGGAGTCCACTATAACTAACTGTAACTGTAAGCGCACGAGAGGTCCTTGCCCGTAAGCCAACAACTGCGAACGCTTCCTGCCCGCCAGTCAGTCATAGAAGGCTTCTAGCTTTGTTTTTTCGGATTATAAAAAGGTTTCAGTCACTGAGAGGAGTCATTAGGATTCCTCGATTTCTGCTTTAGGAATAATTACTAGGATTTATATACAGGCTATTTTTAGTATTGATTGTCAAAAGATTCATTCAGTGTTCACCTAGGGTTCCATTTTGGGTGTTCATTTTAAGTGTTCATTAGCAGTGCTTATTTTTCATTACTGAAGATTCCAATTTAGAGTTCATTTTTCGTATTGTGTTCATTTTAGGTGTTCATTACCAGAAAATTCATTTCGTGATCAATGTGATTATTAATTTGCAAAAGATTAATTGAGAATTAAAATTGTGTATTCATTTAGAGAAGATTTATTCAGTGTTAATTTAAAAAATCATTTACAGAAGATTCATTTTGTGTTCATTTTGGGTTTTAATTTGCAAAATGTTCATTTAGTGTTTATTATGGGTATTCACTTGCAAAAGATTCATTGAAAATTCACTTTCTGTATTTATGGCAAAATATTCATTCAGTGTTCATTTTTGGTGTTCATTTGCAGAAGATTCATTCGTGTTCATTTTGGGTATTAATTTGCCAAAGATTCATAGAACGTTTAGAATAAATCCAAATTCATCAAGTTTCACTTTAACTTTCATTCCAATTCTTCCTTTTATTTATTGAGGGTATTACTTTCATACACAAGGAAAATTAGTAAAATAGAAGCACCTGAGAAACCAAATAGTTTCCCCTAAAGCTCCTGAACTGGCGGCGCGAGATGAAGGCTTTGGGTCAGAGGATACTTGCAACAATTATTACGTTCCTATATGCGATAAACTATATTACAAATGCAGACACCTAAGGCAGGAGTAAATCTCAAACTTTAAATTCCTTTACGTTAGCTGAGACACAGGAGGAATCTGTGTGGGAGAGGAGACTCGGCTCCAGTAAAGCATGTGCAGTATTAAAATAGACAGCAAACAAACCCAAAGAAATACACACACACAAGAAGTATAATAATATTAATTCATAGAGTTACATAAGCAAAATACGTACGATTAAGCCATAGAGGGTGAGAATAACTATGTAGATAATGAGCTGAAAACGAGCAAACAAAGAAACATGATATATAGAAATATATAAAGTAGCTATTATGAATATTGATACTGAAACAAAATAGAATGTGCCTGCGTAATATATTTTTAGCCAAAAACCAAAAACAAAAAACCAAAACTAATAAGGAAATAATTACGAATAAAAACTGAAACTAAACTAAAGTTGAGCATAAAACTAAAATCGATTTGTATTAGAGAAAAGTTCAAAAAGCGAGGAGATATTCTGTTGATTCAACTTTTGTTAACTAAACTGTAATTCGATTCCATTGGCGGCAAAGAACACTCCAAGAGCAGACATACGTAAAAAGGTTCCTATAATGTTAATCAAAAAATACACTAAAACTAAAACCGAAACTCCAGCAAAAATTGCTACAAAAAATAAAGAAAAGAAGAAGAAAAAGAAGAGAGTTCGATCGAGATACGATTTTCGACTAAATATAAATTCTATTTCGATGCGGACAGTTTTACAATTGTAGTTTATAAAAGCCTAAAAGAGAAACCAAGCAGCCATAAGTACATGCGAGTGTACGCAACCGTTTGTATGCCATTTTAGTTTGCAAAATTGTTTGGGGGCAAACCGAATGTATCTAGTACGAGTATCTTGTATCTGCGTTGCCTAGAGGAATGTGTGTTCGGAGGCGGCAAATCTATTTTGGAGAACAATAAAGAGCAAACGAAGACTTTAGCCGGCTTTTCATTGGTCCACCTCTCCCGGCCCCTCTCGATCCAACCCAATCTGATGAATCTCTCGTTGTGTCTCTTACAGTTTCCCGCCGCTCCCTGGAGATGAGGGTGCGCGCCACCGATCCCCGGCCCTGCCCCAAGTGCGGCAAGATCTACCGCTCGGCCCACACACTGCGCACCCACTTGGAGGACAAGCACACCGTGTGTCCCGGCTATCGGTGCGTCCTCTGCGGCACGGTGGCCAAGTCCCGCAACTCCTTGCACTCGCACATGTCGCGCCAGCACCGCGGCATCTCCACCAAGGACCTGCCCGTGCTGCCCATGCCCAGTGCCTTCGATCCCGACCTCGCCTCTCGCCTGCTGGCCAAGGCGGGCGTCAAGATCTCCCCGGCCGAGCTGAGGGCCAGGGCCTCGCCCACCGGCGGTAGTGGCAGCAGCGGTGGCGGTGGAGGCGGCGGCAGCGGTCAGGCCAAGTTAGATTTGAGCAACGCCAGCGGTGGACCCCTGGACGACGCTGAGGATTCGGACGAGGATCCCGAGGACCTCACCACCGGCAATGGTCTGTACGGGATGGGCAGCACCAGCGACCTGAGTCGCTACCATGAGAGTCTGTTGAGCAACTTCGGGCACGCCAGGATGCGGAACGAGGCGGCTGCAGCGGCGGCCACGGCGGCTGCTCTCGGCCAGCCCAAGGATTTGGGCGTGCAGCTCCCCTCCAGCAATGCAGGCGGTCAGTCCCTGCTGGACACCTATCTGCAGTTTATCACGGAGAACACATTTGGTGAGTTTTTTATGACGAGTTATCAAACATGAGTTGTTCATTTCGTTAGGGAACTCTGATATTTGTGAAAACTTTTTGATTTTTGTTTAATTATTAAATAAACTAACAAAAGAGGAAATAAGCAACTAAATGAACAAGAGAGCGTTCATTTAGTTGCTTATTTCCTCTTTTGTTAGTTTAGTTTCTAACTTACTTGGTACACTCAGTTGTTCATTTTCTCTCTTGTTCACTCAGTAGCTTGTTCATTTGCTCTTTGGTTCATTCAGTAGCTTGTTCATTTCCTCTCTTATTCGTTCAATACCTTACTTAGTTTCTTATTGACTCAGTTGTTCACTTGTTCATTCGCTTGTTCAGTTGCTCTCTTGTTCAATAAGTTTCTTACATGCTCTTGTTCATTTTTTTTTTGTTTGCTCACTTGCTTTCTTGTTCATTCAGGACTCTCCCCCCCACTTACTAACTTATTGATTCAGTTGTTCATTTGCTGTCTTGTTCATTAAGTTTCTCACTTGCTCTCTTGTTCAATCAGTTACTTACTTGCTCTCTTATGCATTTTATTGCTCACCTGCTCACTTGTTCGCTCCGTTGGTCTAATAATATCTCACTTGCTCTCTTATTCATTTAGTTGTTCTCTTGTTCACTCAGGTGTTCATTTCCTCGCTTGTTCATTCAACTGTTCACTCACCCGAATTTTCACAAATCCTAGCCAACTTTCTTAAATTTTAATTCTTAATTTATCAAGTAAATAATAAAATTTCCCCTTTCCTAATTCCAGGCATGGGCATGTCCCAGGAACAGGCTGCCGCCGCCGCGCTGCGCGCCAAGATGGCCCAACTGAATGCGATGGGACACAGCCTGGACAGCCTGCCGCCAGGCCTGCTGCCCGGACAGTTTGATCTGAGCAAGCTGGCCGCCGGAAATCCAGCCTTTGGCCAAAGCGGACCCGGACTGACCATTGAGCCGATCATGCGGCACGACCAGGTAGGCCCAGGTAGCCTCTCGCCGCACGGCCATGGTCCGCTGGCCCTCAACTCGGGCGGACGGATGCAGGGGCACGAGGAGGTGGGGCCGGACCACGAGGGCGACATGAGGCGCGATGGATCAGAGCCGATGGACCTGGGCCTGGACAACAACCAGTCGGGCAGCAACCATGAGGTGGTGAACTCCGATGCCGAGGACAACTACTCGGAGGACGAGGGCGTGCACAACACATAGGAGGAGCACCGAGGAAGGGAACCACGACGAATATGAATACGAAGCACGAGCACGAGCACGAACAGTTGTATACCGATTACCCATGGAACATATGTAACGAGTAGCCTTATCCTCATGTATACCAGTTTATGTGTACGATACGATACAATACGATAGTGTACTAAAACTAGGACTAAAACATATATATTTGAGCCGCTGCCAGAGCTGGCCTAGTAGAATTCAATGTTGTGCTTTTAAACTACCTAACTGTACCGATATCGATACCGATACAGGGTGCATATATCTACATATATGTCCCTTATACTATATATATTTATATATACACAAGTACCTGCTGTGTATACAAGTCGCCGAGAGCAAGTAGCGACCCAACCCGCATGAGAAAGAAACCTAATGGTAGAAACGTAATGCTATAATAGAGTCGTAAGTTAGATTTCACATTGAAAGCGAAGCCTGTAAATACATGACTTAACAATATATTGATGTTAAACCCAGAAGCAGTAGCCCCCAAACGATCCGTCGCATTTAACACTTACGCCTACGTATGTTAGTAGCAGATAATTCAGATGTGCCATGGATGCCACAGCCTTCCAGTTCCAAGTCTTGATCAAAGTGCTTACCATATCTCAGGAGAAACACTCACATCCGAACCACTCAACCGAACTACCTCAGCCGGCGACAGAGCAGAGTTGAACCCTGAAGCGAACCCCGTAAACTTCCCAATACGAGTTGTGACTCCATCTCCAGGAATCTTGCCAATTTTGAAGAGCAGATATCTGCCCCTAGTTTAAGGATCTGCCTGCCCCCAGAAATTGATTATTTATACAACATAATATACTAGACTAAACGCGGTATACAGTGCACACTCGGTATACGTATTTACACACTCACCTAAGGACATGCCTGTACTTATTTGTCAGAATTGAATACCTCAGCATACTCAGCATTCGGTCGAAGGTGGATCCCCGTTTAGGAGGATCCCATATACATATATAAATAAAATAAAATAAAGTAAACTAGGTTTAGCAAGCAAGACATAGATAGTTGTAACCAAGCGCGTTTCCTGTATGTATTTAGTTCGAGCCTCAGTTGTCCTAGGTTTATGGTTAGCTTCAATCGAGGATGAGCCCAGACAGACTCTACAAGAGTCGCTACCACTTGCCTTATATTAACCAACCACAACTACGTATGTGTTACTTTAGTAATTTTCTACCTCAATTGATTTAAATGTGTAACTTACTTGGATATTTATTTATAAGTTTTGCAATCGTTGTGTCCGAGTAACTCTTGAACTATTTTTATCACACACAAGTCACCGAACCTAGCATAATATAAATAAGATGAATAATAAAGGTGTATCTTTACATTTATGATTTAATCCTTTTATTTCGTACATTACCTTCACTCTCGCCCAGAGTGCAATAGATGGCATTTTCATAGGCTTAATACGCATTAAAGGCATTAAGGCTAATGCAATTCGGTTAAGATGTTAGCTTAAAATCTATTAGT
Organism: Drosophila lacteicornis; assembly: GCA_008044355.1. Lineage (NCBI taxonomy): Eukaryota > Metazoa > Arthropoda > Insecta > Diptera > Drosophilidae > Drosophila > Drosophila lacteicornis. Next base: position 52,073 of record VNKF01013782.1, read on the forward strand.
TAAAAGTCGTTACATAAGCAATATATAAGTAGACATCCATGTGCTTAGAAAGTTATAAATATTTATTGACATTACAATAAAGCCGCGTTATGAAGAACAATTTTGCAAGTTTTTCTCCACTGGTTTAATTTTTAATTTTATTATTATTATTATTATTTATATCGATAAATTTGTGGATTTTTTGAAGGTTATGCGGCGGAGATTCTTGAATAAATACTTAAAGAGGTAAAATATATAAATTACACATTACCGACTAGCGACAGAAAGACATGGAGGGATGATACATATATACACTCAAAGAGAAAAAGCTCCTTATTTGGGAGCTGATTCGTAAGCAGCCAGCTTGTCGTGCATCTTCGCCATTTCCTCCTTGCGCATCATCAGCACACGCTTCGACATCTCATACTTTTCCCTGACAGCCGCCAGCTCCTTCTTCAGGGCCTCGCATTGCTTCTGCAATATATTTTACATGATCAACTCGCTAAAAAATAAATCAAAGAGCTCAAACGCACCGTAAGTGAATGGATTTTGCCACTCGTCAGGGACGAGACATTGGATGTGTCCCGGTTCTCGTTTTGCCTCAGCTTCTCCTCCAGATCCTTGATGAGATGGTAGCGGGAGCGCAGCAGTACGAGGGCATCCGAGTACTTTTTCTCTAACTGGCATTCATCAGTCTGTGTGGGCACTGACGCCGAGGGAGGCTTGGAGCTGGGCTCAGCCTGAGGAACTGGGTTCGATTGCGCCTTAGCAGCACTCGAGAGATCACTGACCCTGGCGTTGAGATCCTGAATCTTCATTTTGAGCCGCCTCTGCTCAGACCGCGCCTTCTCCTGCTCCTCCAGCACCCGCTTCTTGAGCTGCGCATTCTCGTCCTTCAGCGGATGGTGCTTCAGCTCCATGTTCAGCGCCGTCACCTGGCTCTCGCGGATGAACAGCTCCTGCTGGCAGGCCTGCAGCTTGCAGTCCAGCTCCGTGCAGTTGCAGTTGTTGTCTGGCATGGGAATTGTTCCTTAAGAAACCTTCCATTTACAGCTTCTGGAAGTGTGTACTCACCCACTGGATCTGTCATGGTGCCACTATCCCGAAAGTCGTTCCAGTAAGACTGCCGCCGGTGCTCGTCATGGGCCGAGAGACGTCTACTCCTCCGCACCTCGGACTCAAAGCCGCCCGATTTCTGTAAATTTAATGTAAATAAACATTTTATTTGGTAGTTCCTTGGCTCAGATAGAGACTCACCCTTGGAGCACTGCGGTCAAGGCTCTTCCTGGCCGCAGATGACACGGAAGCCGACGATGTATTCGACTCGAAGGAGTTGTTGCCCCTAAGAGTTTGTAATAAAGCCAGTTCAGCCTCCATCTTGGCAACAATCTCGTGCAGGGTGCACTGCTTTTCCTCCAGGTTTCGTTTGTCCTCCAAAAGGCTGGAAATAGTGGCGTTCATGCGCTCCCTATCCGACAGGAAGTTGCTCTCCTTGGATTTCTGAAGCCACAAATTCAATGAAAGAAATACAAGATTATATGAAATATTACCATGGCTGTTCGTAGCTCTTCGATCTCCTTTGAGAGCCCCGCCACCTTCTCCTCCATTTTGGCTCTTAGCTGCGCCATGAGCTCAGCATTCCGATCACCGTTCAGATTCAAGCAGTTGATCTTCTCTTCTAGCAGTTGTTTCTCCCTTAACAATGAGGATACAGTCTTCTCCAAGCCCGCCTTTTCTGTCTGGAAACTCGCCGATTTCGTTTGCTAAAATCGCATAAATAGAATTATTATATGAGAGTGGAATTAATCTAAATAGATTTACCAGATCAGAACGCAGTTGGTCGCACTGCTTGGTCAGTTCCCCGAGGGAATGGCGACCCACCTCCACCTTCTGACCCATCTCCGAGCATTTCTGATTGTGTTCCGCTTCCTTAGCCCTCAGCTGCTCCTCCAACCGAGTGTTTCTCTCCTCCAACTCTACGAACTTGGCTCGCAGGGAGGAGCACACCTTCTGCTCCTCTTCCAGCTGGCCCTGCAGGTTGTGGGCATTCCTGAGTTTCACCTTGAGCTCATCATTGTCGGATTCCAGTGCATCCTTGAGCTCCTGCAGGGATGTCAGCTTCATCTGCAGCTCGTTCAGTGACCCCTTGAGATCTGCGACATCCTTTTGGAACTTTCCTCCTAGACTGGACACCGTTTCCTCCAGAGCTTGAAGCTGCGTTGCCAGAGCTACTTGTTCCGCGCTCACTGCGTCCTTTGCCTCCAGAGCGTGTCTCAGTTCCGAACGAAGTTCATTTATCTCCAGATCCCGGTTAGAAACTTCCTGGCCAGAAGCAAGCAGCTGCGACTGCAGGCTAGCCACCTTCTCCTGCAGGTTGGAGGACACTACCGTGGCCTCCGAGAGAGATGACTTCAATTTGTTGTGCTCTGAGATCAGATCGTCATAGCTGCAGGCCTTTCGCTTGGCACCTTGTAGTTGTGCTTCAACATCATTGATCTTGGCTGTCATAGTCTCGATCTTCTCCTCTAAATCGGACTTCTCTCTGGCCTTCTCCTGGCTCATGTCCTCGAGTTCCCTTTCGAGTTCGTGGCGTTTCTTCAAGGTGCAAGTGTGCTGTGCATCGGCTTCCTTGATCTGGACCTGCAGGACTGACATTTCCTGTCTTAAGGAATCCATGTCCTGTACCTGCTGCTCGCACTTTTCCTGCAGCTCTTGAATCTTTCCGTTCGAGGAGGCTATCAACTCCTGGTGCCTGGCAACCAGATCGCCATGGCTTACCGCGTTCAGTTGAGAACTTTGGAGGGCTTCTTCGAGCTCACTGATTTTGGCGGTGAAAGCCTTGCTTTGCTCCTCTGCCTTTATTTTTTGCTGGGTGAGAACTTCCATTTCCTTTTCGAGTTTTCTGAGGTTATTTTTGGTGCTCAAGTGCTGGAGATGGGCTTCATTGATATCTGACTGAAGGCTAATCTTTTCCTGATTCAAGTTATCCAAGGCCACAGCTTGTTGATCACATTTTGCTTGGAGATCTTGGATCTTATCGTTGGAGGTCGAAAGCAGCACTTTCATCTGCTCCAGCAGTTTTTGATTTTCCATCTTGAGACTATCCAGAGCCGACTCCTGCTCAGCCAGTGCGGCTTCTCTTGCTGCTGTTTGGCTTGTAATACCGTCAATATAATCCTGTTTGGCTTTGTCTTCAGCGAGCTTTTCCTTGATAGCATTAAACTCCGCTTGGTGCTGGGCAGCCTTGGCTTCGGATGCAGTCAGCTTCTCTTTCAGGATTTCCACAAGCTCTGCTTGGTGCTGGACATTTTTCGCTTGGTTTTCCTCCATGTTCAGGGTTTCCCTTACAGCCATTTGTTCTTGTTCGGCTTCCACCTGGCTAAGCCTCTCCTTGAGGGCAGCTCTATTCTCCTCTAGCTCAGTCTGGCAGCGATCCTTCACCCTAGAAAGCTCTTCTTCGGCCTGCAAAAGCTGCTCCTTCAACGTGGCCACAGTGGCCTCGTACCGCTCCTTGCTCTCCTCCAGTTCCAAGGTGTAGCCGCGGAACTTTGCCCGGTTCTCGGTCTCGCTGGCTTCCATTTTCACCATGAACTCCAGCTGCAGGGCATTGCACTCCTCCATCTTTAGCTTTTCCTTGATAATTAGTTCTTCTTTGAGTTCCTCGATTTTCTTTGCGTACTCAGAGGAAGGAACTGTTTGATCCTGCTTGGCTTGAAGTTCCTCTGCCTTGATTTTGTGCTCCTGCAGCTTTGCGTTCCTCTCCTGCAGCTGGTCGATGAGGAGAGCGTCATCGGAGAGCTTCCGACTCTGGCGATCGAGTAGTTGCTGCTTCTCCCGGACGTGGTTCTCCACCTCCACCAGCTTCACCTCCGAGGACAAGCATCGCTCGCCCATTTCCTCAATTTCGGATCTCAGCTCGGCGATATTCCTGTCCTTGAGCTGCATCTGTTTCAGCTGACTCTCCACCTCAGCCTGCAGCTCGCACACTTTGGCTTTCAGCTCGGCAAGGGATGCTCGGAGAGAGGCCACCTCCTGGGATTGGCCAACGGACGAATCATGGGAGCCTGAGATGGTGTCATCTCTCTCATCCGGCGGAATATGCAGCAGGCTCTCGCTCATTGTGCTGTTCCTGTGAACCTTGTCCTGGAGCTCCTCGTTCACCATTGTTATCTCCGCCTTCTGCTTCTCCAACGTCTCGATCTGGCGCTGGTAGTCCTCCACCTTGTTGACAATGACACTCTTTTCCAGGAGTTCAGACTCCAGATTGGTCATCTGGTCTCGCATCTCGTTGATGGTGGCCTCTGTGGCCTCCAGAAGCTCGTTTTTGTCCCTGATTTCCTGCTCTAGTTGGGATATGGTATTGAGGAATCGCCTCTCCTCTCCAGCATCAAGCTGCTCCTTACTTAGGGCCACAACCTGGAACACTTGATGCTTCAGCACGCCCTTGAAGTGGATGCCATCGGCTGCATCCGCCTGGAGAGACTCGCCCTCGATGTACTTGGCAGATTCCAGACAAAGCTTGAAGCCTGCCATGTTCTCATCCTGCTCCTGCTGGGGATTAGCTACTCTGAAGAGGCGGCTAAGGCCGGAGTGGTCCTTGAGTTCGATCTGATAGAGCGATGCGGATAGCTGAGCAAACTGTTGAAGCAGATCCTGCTCTGGCTCGCCGAGCTCAGTGCCCATGCCCGAACTCTTCATAGAGTCCACGCCGGAGCTCTTCATCGAGTCCAAGCCGCAGCTCGAGCGACGGCGCTGCTTGAGCTCCTCCCGCAGCGCGTCATTCTCCTGCACAGCCTCCATTAGCTGGTTGGAGAGACTGTCGTACTCTTCTTGGATCTGGTTAAAGTTTAACTCCATCTCGGCTAGCTTGGCCTTTAGGTCTGCATTTTGAGCCTTGAATTCTTCGTCAATGGCTCCCTGCATTAGCCTTCGCTGCGCCTCCTCCACTCGCTCTTTAAGGGTTCCTATCTCGGCCTGGAGTCTCGTGTTGTCCGCCTGCAGCTGCTGGCATTGCTCCTCAGAGGCACTCGAAGTGTGTCCGAGTTGCTCGTACTCCTCCTGCAGCTTCTGGTACTTCTGCTGTATCGCCTGGTACTCCGCTTGCAGGGTCTTGATGGCTCCCTTTTGGTTCTGCCTCTGCAGCTCCAAGGCTTCGTACCTGCCTTGCAATAGGGCAAAGTCATCTTCAGCCTTGGTTATCCTTTCGGACAGGTGCTGGCAGTCCTCCTTTTTCTGGGTCGCCTCGCTCACAGCCAGGTCGAAGTCCGCCTGCACCTTGGCCAACTTGGCTTGAGCGGCAAGGACTTCTGATCGGAGCTTGTCACACTCGCAAGCAACTGCCGTCTCATCCAAGGTCGTCTCTCCCATCTCGGCTAGATTGGGGCACATGGAGCGCATGAGAGCCTCTTTGCTGTTGCGCACCATGTCCCGGGACAGATCGTCGAAGCTCTTCTGCAGATTCTCGATGGCCAACTCCTTGTCCGAGAGCGCTGCCAGCAAGTCCTTCTCTCGCAGGCTGGACTTCTTCTTGTAAGCCTCGAACTGGAACTCCAAGCTGACTGCCTCGCGGTTCTCCAGCTCCAGCCTGGCGATGGTCTGCCTCAGAGCATTCAGTTCTCCCTCGTAGGCGACGATCTTAGAGTTGGCCACTTCGGTGGCCACCGTCAGGGTGGTGACCTCTGCCTGCATGGCCTCGCAACTGGGATAGGTTAAGAATATTATTAATGGAAAGTCTGGGGCAAACTTTGAAGGAATTTCTTGTTCAGATGACCATGATGACTGTGTGTGACATGGATTCGTATGTTGTATGGATGGCAAGCCATTATGTTGACTCGATTTCAATATAAACGTAATGGAAAATAAATAAGTAATTTATTAAGGGAATTTTTTTTTTTTTTGGTGCGTTACCAAGGTTTCAGACTCGGCTAACCATCTGAAGTGAGTGCAAGAGAGATGGATTTAGAAGGTTGCCTTTCTATTGTCTAATAACTCTCACGTTTGTCATCCTATCAAATTTTCAGAGTACATCCTTTCCGCAGTATTTCCTTCATATCTGCTTGCTTTTAACCGAATTCAAGACGTATTTATTATTTTTGGTAGCTGTTTTATGCGGACAGACAGACAGACATGGCTAATAGCCCCATTCCACATTCAAAAGTATTCATAGTTTCAAAAACAATACGAATTTAGGGAAGGGTTAGAAGGTTTAGGGAAGGAACTTACGAAATATCGTGTAAGAATCGATATTTTTCGTAACTTTTTATTTTTAGTATGTATGGAAATCTTCGGTAAGAGAATGGAGCATCCGCGAGAATGTTTCAGGGGAACAGGGCTATAAATCGACTCTCCTGTTGATACTGATCAAGAATATATACACTCTATGGGATTGGACATGTTCCACACTCTTTTGACTGGGCCTAAGTTATAATACCCTTGCACCCTGTGGGTACCGGGCATTGAACTCACCGCTCGGCTTTGGTCTGGCACTCCTGCTCTAACTGATCCCGCTGAGCAGTGACCTTTTCCAGATTTTCCCTCAGAATCTGCACCTCAGTCCACTCTACATCAAAGTGCTTCTCCAAGCTGGTGAACGTTTGCAGCTCCTCGATCTCTTTCCTAATCTTTTCCATTCTGACATTAGACATTAGGGATTGGTGTGAGGTGGCAGTGTTAGGAGATGAGTGCGGTGGGGAATGTCAAGGTGTTGGTGGAACTACCAGCGGTGTACTTACGTTTCGGGCACCATCTGGTTGGGAAGAGGTGTCAGGGCCAGGTCCGGCAGCTTTCGGCTCTTCTGCTTCAGATTCTGGGTAAACGGTGGCGGCGGCGTGCCGAAGTCGACGCTCTCCACCGGCCGGAATCTCTCGTTGATCGTCGTCCCATCGTCCTTATCCGTGGTGATGTCCAGGGAGCTGAGGATGTTGATGGTCTTGGGCACGGTCTTCGTCTTCTCCCGGTATCCGAGATGGGAAGTGGGAAAGAATGTTGGCTTCGGTAGGCGAGAGTCGTTGAGGATGCCGGTCAGCGAGGTGAGCGAGGCCTCCTGGCCTGAGGTCCCCGTTGGCGCCGGGCACCAGGTGCGGCGGCGCTTCTGCTGGCGCTGATCACTCAGCGACGTGCTCGAGATGATCTTAAGCATGTCGGTCTTGAGGCGCCGCTCCAGGTCCTGCACGGTCAGCTGGCTCTCCTTCTTCCGCTTCTCCTCGGCGAGCTGGCTCTTGAGCGTCTTGATCTCGCGCTCCAGCCGCTTCATCATCGTGGCGTCGGACACCATCTCGTTGAGCTGCGGCTTGATGCGGATCTTCTTGGCGCGCATGGCGAAGCTCAGCGTGGACTGAGACTCCTCCACGATCGAGGGCTTGATGGTGCAGATGATGGAGGTGAAGGCATTGCCGCCCAGCGACGCCTGCAGAATGCGCGTGAGCTTAGAGTCGCGGAAGCTGATGAACTTGTTGTCCACGTTCTCGGAGAGGTTCTTGATCACGTTGCTCAGGAACATCAGGCTCTTGTTGATGTGCGCGCCCTCCTTCAGCCGCGCCCCGGTGGCGCCCGTCTGGTCTGCCCGCTCGGAGCCAGCGAGGTCCACCAGATTCAGAACGCTCTGGATGACGGCGTCGTCGTCGTTGAGGTCCGACTTCCTCGACTCTATTATCTACAGGGGATTATTAACCGGGATTAGTATGTTGAGAATATGGGAATATGGGAAATGCAGCCACAGCGACTTACAATGCGGAAGATGGCGTGTGAGCGACTGGAGCGCTCGTTCATGTTGGTCTCGCCCACGGTGCGCTCCTTGTTGCCCAGGCTGAGGAGGCGCAGCAGGTCGTCCTCGCTGGTTATGATGCATTCCTCGCAGTTTACGTTCACGATCCCGTTTCCAGCCTCGTGGATCTTAAGGTCTTGGTTCTTCTTATTCAGCAGGTCGTAGATCTTCTCGTTGTAGATTTCGATGTAGCCCACGCGCAACAGGAAGTCGCGCTCCGTATCGTTGGCGATCTGCTGGAAGATCTCCTTGGCGGCCAGCACCATAACGCCCGGGTTCTGGCCGTCGCCCATCATGGTATATGTTTTTCCTGCGGAGGGCCAGGCGTTCAGCGACCGTGAGCACCAGAGGCACTATGTTCGTTATAAATACTCACCCGACGACGTCTGGCCGTAGGCAAAAATAGTTCCATTAAAGCCCTGCATGCAGGCGCGTACGATGTGCTGGGCCATCCGGTCAAACACCTCCTGGTTGCTAGCGCCCTCATCGAAGACATAGTCTGCGAGGAATGGCATAAGGGGGGGATTCTAGGGAGGATTACACTACATACCAAATACGCTGGGCTCTGCGTGGGTGTCCGCCAGTTGGATCGAGCGTCCCTCCTTCACCTGCCAGAGGGAGGAATGGCCGGGCTCGCAGGGACGCAGCTTGATGCACACCTGTATAGAATTGGCTCCCTTCGCCGACATTTTATAGCTTGTGCTTATTTTGTAACACTTTACGACACACACAGTTCACAATCACACGAGTTTTAACGTTGTGCTTAAATTTCAAAGTGATCGAATAATGAACGACATCTTTGTTTCTCAAATTTCGCTGTTACATTCGAAGTGCCGCTTCATGGCAGTGTTACCAGATGAAAATTTAGCTTTCCCCTTAAAAAATCTCAAATAGTCGATATATCCCCCTAAAAAATCCAGACTACCCCCTAAATTTAAAAAAAACTGTTAATGAAATCAAAACTCAATAAATTCAATTTATTTAATTTATTTATATTGATCTAATTGCTATTTGCAAATATATTTATGCTAAATCGAAATAGGTCTTTGTAAAAACCACGATAGTACTGCCGATACTATCGATGGCGAGTCTTTCAGCGGCACGTCCGATGTTTTCTGATTATCCCGATACTATCGTTGGCGCCACCATGTTGTACAGCTTTACTGTAAGGTAAGGCCCCGTTTCCACTACTGTTGCTTTTTCCAATTCCGCTTTTTGGCCAAAAAGTCACTTTTTCCCTGTGTATATGGTATAGGAATCTAGTAGTGAAAAAAATGATAAAAAATGGATTTTTCGTCGTTTAGGCCCCGTTTCCACTACAATCCTGGTTTTTGGCCTAAAAGTAACTTTTCCCTGCGTAAAGGTATAGGAATCTAGTGGTGACAAAATTGATAAAAATGTAGCTTTTTCGTGGTTTTGTTCGATAGTATTGATTATATCAGTCGTTTTCTGCCTATCGATGTGTGATTTTGTCCAACTACCACCACTAGCCAGCTGTTTTTTTGAACGAATGAAATTGATTGCCCGCTTACGAAAAAATATGTTTTCAACCTTAAAAATGTTCAATTTGTATTTCTGTAAACCCAAATCGTCTGTCAGTTAATGTTTTATTAACAATTGGAATTGTTTCTTTATTTTATTTTGTTATTCGTTAATCAAACTATTTACATAATGCCGCGGCCCGAAGCTTCTAACTTGTTTACTTTCGATGAGGCCAATACTTGCATGGCGGGATTAAAGTCGGTCACCCACGAGGCCATGGAGATTGGCGCCAGGCGGCCGGCGAAGAGTCGTGATGTGTTCAAGAAGATTCTCAGCTTCAGCTCGCTCTCAACATCCCAGTAAGATCCTAAGAACTCCGTTAAATTCCCCATTCATTGTCATCTTTTTGTAATAGCTTCGCAAGAGATTCGGCCCCAGAGTCACGACTGCCAACGGGGGAGTCCTTGTTTTCGGTTTACACCAGGGACTACACTTGGACCCGTGGCTCCCAAAATAAGCCTCCGTGCAAGAGACAGGACACACTGCCGGACTCGGACTTTTGCCGACGTCCTGTCAACTCTTTTTATAACCTTCCCCAGAGCAATTTCAAATTCATGGACGATCACCTAAGGAGCGACCTCGTTCCTGAGAGACGGAAAAAAATCGACTTTTTCAGGCAAATTAGGTAAAGCTACAAGCTGAGTTCTTTTTTTATCATCAAAACTAACCTATTTCCATTCTACAGAAATCAATCCTTTATCATCTCGTAATTTCTGAAAAGTACCATTATAATAAAAATGATTAATATTTCATGATTTTAAAATTGTTTTCAGTTTTATCTCTTTTTACAACCCTAGAATGAAATAAGCAGGGTTTGTAAAAAAGGCATAAATCTGAAAACAATTTAAAACTGTGGAATTATAATGATACATTATTATTTTGGCAAACGCAAACTGAACTGTTATTTGGTGTTTTCATTTGAGCTGTAAATATTCAAATCAATTTCTTAACCAATTTCGTCTCAAGCGAAAACCTAAGTGAATCGCTTAAACAGAAGCGGAGCCGTATCTCTTATCCATCCGCGTCTGATTCAGATCCCGAGGGTCCACGGCTCCCAAAGCAGTCGATGCTGCCAAAACCGCAGGTTATTTCTTTTGTTGCCCACCGACGGGATGTGCCGCCCAAGACCAAGACAAGATACACCTCAGCCGTCAAGAGATGCTTCTGAAACGCCCAAGGCAGCAAAGGATGAGCAGGAAATCAGCAAGTCTCCAGGGAACCATTGGTGAAACGCAAAAAGGAAAGTAAATACATTAATTGTGTTTAAACAATAGAAGTATCCGGTATTTTAAGTAAATGCATAGCTTGAACCTTACGTTCTGCTTGATTAGCTTAGTTTAAATAAGCCAATTCACCCCTAAAGCCCGCTCACCTCACCTTTGGATTGAATACGTGGTGGATACCAACCTGACGAACTGCTGCTCTCCTCAACTCGACTGTCTTCTCGCGCTCTCTTCGCTTTCTCGCCGCAGTCGCTGGGCTCCACTCTCCGTGGGGGCGCGAGTCGCAAAGAAAACGAAAACAATAACAAACGCCAACGCAAATGCACACATACAGACGCTGAAAAAAGAAGCATTTAGTGGAGAATCCGGGAGCGGCGGGTTGGGGCGGCAAATGTGAGCCAGTTTTTTGTTTGCGAATAGACTCGGCTGGAAGCGATGACGCCCTGCCGATCGTTTCATGGCTCTGACTGTGCGATAAGGCAGCCGATCGAGCAGCCAGTTAAGTGGCCAACAACTTCTTGATAATTTGATTGTTTGCATTCCGAAATGCTCATTGTATTCACTGCCGTCCGACGGCCAACAGCACGCTCCTCCGCCTCCGGCTATCGTTCCCACTTCGTCTTGGGTGATCGGTGACGTCGTTCCTACCGTCGATCCACCACCGTGCTTGGACTGTGATGTAACGCCCGTATAGATTGACTGACTGCAAGCGAGAGAGAGTGAAAAGTGAGTGAAAGATCTGCATAAACAAGTCTAGAAATACTTTCTGGTTGAAGTCTGAACTTGGTTTTCATGTGTCAAGTGACTGTAATATATAATATCAGCGGCTCTAGTTGCAAAAACCTCATTAATAACGATAAAGTCCAAGGCAAATACCTTATTAAATCAAGCTAATTAAGTGCTGTATAAAAAATAAACGCCTGGGTTTCGAGAGCGTCGTTTAACGGTGTGTTTTTATACCCTTGCATATATAGGGTATTATAATTTTGTCCAGAAGTTTGCAATGCAGTAAGAGAAGCATATCCGACCCCATTAAATATATATATATATATATTCTTGAGTTGATCTAGCCATGTCCGTCTGTCCGTCGGTTGGTTTATACGCAAACTAGTCTCTCAGTTGTGATCGAACTGAATTTTTTTAATTTTTAAAGCTATACATGAAAATTAATGTACAAAAAATTATAACTCCTCTGTTTTTGAACGTATTTCTATAAATTTCGAGATATAACTTTTTTTTTACGGTTCTTGAATAACGGTTTTAATTTCATTAATATCTGCCATAGAAACAATCGGTCAATTAATATGAAAATGTTAAATTCTACATGTAAAATTTAAAATGTGTAGGTAAATGTAAATGTTATAAAAATATCGAAGTTTGTACATTTTTATATTTTTAATGATCCAAAAGCAGACTGCAAGGGTATACAAACTTCGGCTTACCGATACTAGTTTTCTTTCTTATTAGATATCTTATAATTAGTTGTGTCGCCCTAAAATTATTTATATAGGTCTATAGGTCCAGTGATTCTAAGTCAGTTTAATTGTGTTTCTTAAGGAAAAACAACCGAAGCGTGTTACAAAAGCTAGTGAGCTGAGAGAGTAATTTCCTTGTTACCTTAAACAAAAAAAAAACTTGAATTAGAAATAGGCTCAATATCTCAAGAATACAACTAGGTATCAAAATAGGTATTCAATGTATTCCCCCGACAGCATTTGCATCCTCTATACACAACTGCCTGTCCCACACACCTCGTCGGGTGCAACTTCAACTTGAATGCCGCCAGCTGCTTCTATTTTTAGTCGCCTTCTATAAATGCGCGATTCCCTCTCAAAACGGCTAATACATTTGGGCAGGCAGGGTAAACGTTCTCTCTTGTGTGACTGGAACTTTAAATTAAATGGCAAATTAATTTATATATTAAATACTATAAATACTATATTTCAGCTGCAATGCATTGGGCATCGAGGCGCACGAGGACCAGGTGAAGACGCTGAAGCAGACCATCGATTGGCTGGAGATGGACAATTCGCTATATGTTTATCGTGAGGCTGATCTGCGCACGACCATCACCGAGAAGGATTCAACCATAGAGAGCCTACAGCAGTCGCTCAAGGAGCTGTCCCGAGATGTGCTGCGCGACAGCAAGGAGGAGCACATGCGCTTTGTGTGCCCCGACCTGGAGTCCAGCTGCGAGAGAATCTGCAACAAGTGCCAGGAGCTGGTGAGCCTTCTGCCCGTCACTGAAGGAAAGGATTTCGAGAAGATAGCCAGCGAGAGTGAGCAGCTGCGCTCCGAGATCGCTGCCACTCGAGCCAAGCTGGAAAACGTCCAGTCGGCGTTCACTAGGCAAATATCAACGGCCCACAATGACTTCGGGCGGCTGCAGGAACGCTACGATACCCTGGAACAACAGAGTCAAGGCCATAAGTTGGCCATCGAGAACATGCAGGCGGAGTACCAGGCGATACAGCAGAAGTACCAGAAGCTGCAGCAGGAGTACGAGTCGCTGGGACGCACTTCGAACGCCTCTGAGGAGCATTGCCAACAGCTCCAAGCGGGCAACACTAGACTCCAGGCCGAGATTGGGACTTTGAAGGAGCGAGTGAAGGAGGCGCAGAGAAGGCTAATGCAGGCTCCCGGCGTGAAAGCCATTGACGAAGAATTCAAGGCTCAAAACGCAGACCTAAAGGCCAAGCTAGCCGAGATGGAGTTAAACTTTAACCAGATCCAAGAGGAGTACGACAGTCTCTCCAACCAGCTAATGGAGGCTGTGCAGGAGAATGACGCGCTGCGGGAGGAGCTCAAGCAGCGCCGTCGCTCGAGCTGCGGCTTGGACTCCATGAAGAGTTCGGGCGTGGACTCCATGAAGAGTTCGGGAATGGGCCCTGACCTCGGCGAGCCAGACCAGGATCTGCTTCAACAGTTTGCCCAGCTATCCGCATCGCTCCGTCAGATCGAACTCAAGGACCACTTCGGCCTTAGCCGCCTCTTCAGAGGCTCCCAGCAGGAGCAGGATGAGAACATGACAGGCTTCAAGCTGTGCCTGGAATCTGCCAAGTACATCGAGGGCGAGTCTCATCCGGCAGAAGCTTCCGATGGCATCCACCTCAAGGGCGTGCTGAAGCATCAAGTGTTCCAGTTCGTGGCCCTAAGTCAGGAGCAGCTTGAAGCCGGAAAGGAGAGGCGATTCCTCAATATCATATCCCAACTAGAGCAGGAAATCAGGGACAAAAACGAGCTTCTGGAGGCCACAAAGGCCACCATCAACGAGATGCGAGACCAGATGACCAATCTGGAGTCTGAACTCCTGGAAAAGAGTGTCATTGTCAACAAGGTGGAGGACTACCAGCGCCAGATCGAGACGTTGGAGAAGCAGAAGGCGGAGATAACAATGGTGAACGAGGAGCTCCAGGACAAGGTTCACAGGAACAGCACAATGAGCGAGAGCCTGCTGCATATTCCGCCGGATGAGAGAGATGATACCATCTCAGGCTCCCATGATTCGTCCGTTGGCCAATCCCAGGAGGTGGCCTCTCTCCGAGCATCCCTTGCGGAGCTAAAAGCCAAAGTGTGCGAGCTGCAGGCTGAGGTGGAGAGTCAGCTGAGGCAGATGCAGCTCAAGGACAGGAATATCGCCGAGCTGAGGTCCGAAATTGAGGAAATGGGCGAGCGCTGCTTGTCCTCGGAGGTGAAGCTGGTGGAGGTGGACAACCACGTCCGGGAGAAGCAGCAGCTACTCGATCGCCAGAGTCGGAAGCTCTCCGATGACGCTCTTCTCATCGACCAGCTGCAGGAGATGAACGCAAAGCTGCAGGAGCGTAAAATCAAGCAGGATCAAGCAGTTTCTTCGTCTGAGTACGCAAAACAAATCGAGGAACTCAAGGAAGAACTAATAACCAAGGAAAAGCTAAAGATGGAGGAGTGCAATGCCCTCCAGCTGGAGTTCATGGTGAAAATGGAAGCCAGCGAGACCGAGAACCGGGCAAAGTTCTGCGGCTACACCTTGGAACTGGAGGAGAGCAAGGAGCGGTACGAGGCCACTGTGGCCACGTTGAAGGAGCAGCTTTTGCAGGCCGGAGAAGAACTTTCTAGGGTGAAGGATCGCTGCCAGACTGAGCTAGAGGAGAATAGAGCTGCCCTCAAGGAGAGGCTTGGCCAGGAGGAAGCCGAACAAGAACAAATGGCTGTAAAGGAAACCCTGAACATGGAGCTTGTGGAAAACCAAGCGAAAAATGTCCAGCACCAAGCAGAGCTTGTGGAAATCCTGAAAGAGAAGCTGACTGCATCCGAAGCCAAGGCTGCCCAGCACCAAGCGGAGCTTGAGGCTATCAAGAAAACCCTTAAGGAGAAGCTCGCTGAAGCCGAAGCCAAACAGGATTGTATTGAAGGTATTACAAGCCGATTAGGAGCAAGAGAAGCCGAACTGGCTGAGCAGGAATCGGCACTGGATAGTCTCAAGATGGAAAATCAAAAACTGCTGGAGCAGATGCAAGTGCTGACCCAGGTAGACAGCGATAAAATCCAAGATCTCCAAGCAAAGTCTGATCAACAAGCTGTGGCCTTGGATAACATGAAGCAGGAAAAGATTAGCCTTCAGTCAGATATCAATGAAGCCCATCTCCAGCACTTGAGCACCAAGAACAACCTCAGAAAACTCGAAAAGGAAATGGAAGCTCTCAGCCTGGCCCATGGCGATCTGGTTGCCAGGCACCAGGAGTCGATAGCCTCCTCGAACGGAAAGATTGAAGAGCTGCAGGAAAAGAGCGAGCAGCAGTTACAGGACATGGATACCTTAAGGAAGGAGAAGTCAGTCCTGCGGGTCCAGATCAAGGAAGCCGATGCACAGCACTCTTGCACCTTGAAGAAACTCCACGAACTTGAAAGGGAACTCGAGGACATGAGCCAGGAGAAGGCCAGAGAGAAGTCCGATTTAGAGGAGAAGCTCGAGATTTTGACAGCCAAGATCAATGATGTTAAAGCAGAACTACAAGGTGCCAAGCGAAAGGCCTGCAGCTATGACGATTTGATCAGCGAACACGACAAACTGAAGTCGTCTCTCTCGGAGGCCACGGTAGTGTCCTCCAACCTGCAGGAGAAGGTGGCTAGCCTGCAGTCGCAGCTGCTTGCTTATGGCCAGGAAGTTTCTAACCGGGATCTGGAGATAAAAGAACTTCGATCAGAACTGAGACACGCCCTGGAGGCAAAGGATACTGCGAGCGCGGAACAAGTAGCTCTGGCAACGCAGCTTCAAGCTCTGGAGGAAACGATGTCCAGTCGAGGAGGAAAGTTCCAAAAGGAAGTCGCAGATCTCAAGGGGTCACTGAACGAGCTGCAGATGAAGCTAGCATCCCTGCAGGGGCGAAAGGATGAACTGGAATCCGACAATGATGAGCTCAAGGTGAAGCTCAGGAATGCCCACATCCTGCAGGGCCAGCTGGAAGAGGAGCAGAAGGTGTGCTCCTCCCTGCGAGCCAAATTAGTTGAACTGGAGGAGGCAAACACTCGATTGGAGGAGCAGATTCGGGCTAAGGAATCGGAACTGACCAAGGAGTGCGACCAACTGCGTTCTGATCTGGTAAATTTATTTAGATTAATTCCACTCTCACTTGCTTATTCTATTTACGGGATTTTAGCAAGCCAAAACGATGAGTTTCCAGACAGAAAAGGCGGGCTTGGACTCGAATGTATCCTCATTGTTAAGGTATAAACAGCTGCTAGAAGAGAAGATCAATTCCTTGAATCTGAACGGTGATCGGAATGCTGAGCTCATGGCGCAGCTAAGAGCCAAAATGGAGCAGAAGGTGGAGGAGCTCACAAAGGAGATCGACGAGCTACGAACAGCCATGGTAATATTTCATATAATAATATATAATTATAATATTTAATATAATCTTGTATTTCTTTCATTGAATCTGTGACTTCAGAAATCCAAGGAGAGCAGCTTCATGACGGAGAGGGAGCGCATGAACGGCACTATTTCAAGTCTTTTGGAAGACAAACGCAACCTTGAGGAGAAGCAGTGCACCTTGACCGAGATTGTTACCAAAATGGAGGCGGAACGAGCTCTTAAGATCAGCGGAGGCAACTCATCCTTCGAGTCGAATGCCTCGGCAGCGTCTTCAACATCTACAAAGGCCTCTAGCAAGCTGGATCGCCATGCTGCTACCAGCGGCATAAAGGTGAGTTTGTGGTCAAGGCATTGCGTTCCGAATCGAATTCCTGATTAAATTCCCTCTGTCGCAGAAATCGTCCTACTTTGACAGCGCGATGCGAAGAGACAGACGGATGGCAGCGCATGATGTGCGCCGGAAGAGCTCGATCTGGGACACCTCTCGGGACTGTGTCACCATGACGGATTCAGAGGGTGAGTACCGATTCACAAGCTATATATTGTGACTTCTTTCAATCTGATTCGTAGATCTGAAGGCAGAGAATGAGCAGCTCCAGTCACGGCTGCTGGAAGAGCAGCAGAAGGGGGAGCGACTAAAGCAGAAGATCCGTGATCTCACCGGTAGGATAGGATATCATTTTGATTAATGATGGGCCCACTAAGTCAATTCGGTTATAATTCAAGTATTAGTTTATTTTGTTAAGTGTTATCTCGTCCGGCGCGAAGTTGTGTGCTTAAAATTTCTTATTTATGTTTAGTATGTTCACGTGTTAATCTAAATTATTTGTCTGTTAGTCTGCATTAAAATTCTACACAAATAGAAATGCATTTATAATAAATTGAACTATAATAACATGTTAAATATATGTATTTTCTGTGATCACCTTCGGTTTTCGTTTGTTTTAGGAACTCGTACTGTCCTCTGGTGGAACAAAGACCCCAAAGACCACCCTCAAAAAGTATAAAAACTACAAATGGAAGACACTTAAAAACAACATCAACACCGAAAACATGATCGAGTACAAAAATGCTAACGCCAAGTTCAAAAGATCAATCAGGGAAGCTAAAAAGGCCTCGATAAAAAACTTCACCTCCGAAATCCACCCAAATACCGACCATCAAAAATGTGGGCAAACATTAAAAGACTGCGAAATGTATCCCACAAAACACATACACAGCATCACCAAAAATAGACCCTACAGAAATAGGTAACACATTCCGTGACCTATAGTATGGTCAAAACAGGCAGAAGACTCAAACTTCTCCGCCGACTTCCGCACCAACAAGATCATTCTCAACCTCCCTAACAACCATGTCCCATCGCCAACAGCACTAAAAATAAAAAAAGACATCATTATTAGAATCAGCTTCCGCCATAAATTCTCTGAAAGGATACACACCAGAATTAGACCGCATCTCCTATATCATGATAAAAAATACTCCCATCTCCTTCAAATTCAAAGTCCTACAGCATTTTAACAACATCCTCGACTCCCACATACCCCAAGCCTATAAACTAAGCCTAGTACTTCCAATCCTAAAACCCAATAAGCCTCAAACCAGTCCTAGCTCCTACCGCCCCATTTCCCTTAACCCAAGCATAGCCAAAGTCCTCGATAAAATTATTGCTAAAAGGTTATGGCGGTTTGTTTTTACCAACAAACTCATACATAACAATCAGTTTGGTTTTAAAAGAGGCAAATCTGTTCAAGACAGTCTACTATACGTAGACCACCTTGCAACCAGATTGTAGTCTCTAAAAAAACACATCCATAATTTCACTCGATTTCGCCAAGGCTTTTGACAAGATTGGTATCCACTCCCTCATCCACCAACTAGAAGAATGGCAACTTTGCCCCCGCATAATCAAGTGCATTTGGAGCTTCATGACAAATCCAATACCAAAGGAAATCAATTTCAGAGCCTACGCAGACGACTTCCACCTCATAATCGAACACAGCAGACACAAAAACGCTCAAATAAACAAATTGGAGAATGGTGCTCCTACTCGGGATCCTCACTCTCCCTAGAAAAATGCCAAGTACTCCATATATGCCGAAAGAGAACTTGTAAACCAAAAATAACAACAGGCTCCATCAATATAAAACTCACTGACAAAACAAAAATACTAGGACTTACACTAAACCAAAGATACAACTGGAACTCAAATATCAACAACCTTAGAACATCCCTCGCCAAACCCCTCAACATAATCAAACATCTCTCCTCCCGGAAATACAACTGAAATACAAACTCCCTCATACACATTATAAACTCCATCCCTGTATCAAAAATAGACTACTGTCCACCCATCTACGGAAAGCTTCCCCCTCTATCATGAACCGCCTAAAATCCTCCCAAAACTTCGCAATAAGATCAGCCCTTGGGGCTTTCAGAACAACACCTACAAACAACCTACTGGTTGAGTCAAAAATAAACACAATAGAAAACAGACGCGAACTCCTAACCGTCAAACTGGCAGCCAAACTAATCCTCTCCCACGGCACTCCAATAGGCAAACTCATATAACCTACAAAAAGAAATTACAGATACCCTAGCACAATAGACAGGATCATTGAGACCAGCAAAACCCTATCCCTCCCATACTCCCCAATCAAAAACTACCCATCCCAGAAATACAACCCAGAAACAATCCTAAAAGCCACAAACACAACCCTACAACCCAATCTTCCCAATGGTACAAACAGATCTCACAAAATACCCCTGCAAACTTCACACTTAAAAACTCAAATCTCAACAGAGAACAAATAAATAATAATTAACAGGCTACGCCTAGGACACACCCAACTCACAAACGCCCACTACATTGACACATCTCTCCAAAGTACCTGGCCCCTCTGCAATAATGCGACAGTAAACATCGAACATATTCTAGTAAACTGCACTACCCTTTCCCAACCCAGAACCATTACCTTCTCTCACGAAAACCCAATCCAACTCCTAGCCAACCCAACATCAGAAAATGTAATCAAAATCCTCTCCTTCCTCCACAGAGCCAAACTTATACATAAATTTAAACACTTATAAAAACCAGGCTTATATAAAATATATAAAAACCAGGCTTAGCTTTTAATTTCATACCAAATATTCCTAAAACAAACGAAATCCGACGGTGATCACAGAAAATACATATATTTAATGTTCTTAATAGTTCCATTTATTACAAATGCATTCCTATGTGTGTAGAACTTTAATGCAGACTTAGTGGGACCATTATGAATCAAAATGATATCCAATCCTACTGGTGAGATCACGGATCTTCTGCTTTAGTAGCTCCCCCTTATGCTGCTCTTCCAGCAGTCGTGACTTGAGCTGCTCGTTCTCTGCCTTCAGAGGATGCTCCATGTTCAGGGCAATAGCTTGGCTGTCTACGAATCAGATTGAAAGAAGTCACAATTTACAGCTTGCGAATCTCAGTTTGTACTCACCCTCTGGATCCGTCATGGTGCCACAATCCCGAGAGGTGTCCCAGATCGATTCTAGATTCCGGCGCACATCATGCGCTGCAATCCGTCTTTCTCTTCGCATCGCGCTGTCCAAGTTAGTCGATTTCTGCGACAGAGGGGATTTTTTCCGGATTTCAATTCGGAACGCAATGCCTTGACCACAAACTCACCTTTATGCCGCTGGTAGCAACATGGCGATCCAGCTTGCTAGTGGGCTGCACCTTTGTAGGTGTTAAGGAAGCTGCAGAGGCAGTCGACTCGAATTGTGAACTGCCTCCGCTGATATTAAGAGCTCGTTCCGCCTCCATCTTGGTCACAGTCTCGTGCAGCGTCCACTGCTTCTCCTCCAGGTTTCGTTTGTCCTCCAAAAGGCAGGAAATAGTGGCGTTCATACGCTCCCTTTCCGTCAGGAAGTTGCTCTCCTTGGATTTCTGAAGCCACAAATTCAATGAAAGAAATACAAGATTATATGAAATA
>VNKF01013801.1:0-47583 GCA_008044355.1 Drosophila lacteicornis
ATTAATAATATCAATTAATTGAAGATTCATAAGCATACAATTTATTTATAGCTGCTTAATATTATTTCTACAGAACATTTTCTGTATAAAAATGTGAACTGAATGAGTTCTTATAAATTATTTAATAGGAAATCGGAAGAAATCCCCTTTTTATAATTATAATTACGATTTATTCGAGCCTTTTTAATATTTTAAAGGATTTATAATAATACTAATGACTTTAAAAATAATTAAAATAATTTTTTCTGCAAAAAATATAATAGTTATAATACAAAAATCTTATCTGTGTGAGTTCTTATAAATTATTTAGTAGAAAAACACACATAACCATTTAAATTACCATTTACTTAAGCCATTTTAATATTTATAGACATTAAAGAAATACTTTTAATTTTAAATATTATTAAATTACATTTTTCTGCTAAACACAAGCCATTAAAAGTAATAGAAATTGATAGAATTCATTCTTCAGCCTAATTTTCATTCAAAAATACTTGCATAATTTTACTAAAAATAATAATAATAAAAAGGTTCAGTATTTTGGTAAGTAATCTTATACAAGAACCCCATAAAATACTTTGTTTTTCTCAGAAAGGGTTACTGTGAGTGTTATTACATATCCTCTCCCATTTGAATCCTGCAGAATGTGATTTTTGGGGTTTGGATTGAATTCCTTCTAAGCTGCGGTTGCCCAAGCGGCGTATGCGCAATGTAACCAAGTCCGGTGCTGGCCACTTCCCAGTTCCCAGTTGCCAACTCCCACTTGCCACTTGCCATTTTCCCGGCCACCCTTAACCACTAATCCCCAACCGCCGCCAAAGGGAGCCCCCAAGCCACCCACTGCGTTCTCAGTTCAGTTATTTACTGCTTTATTTGCGGTCTTGTCAAAGCAATCAACACAGTCAGAGCGTGTCCTTTTCCTGCCGGGCCCAGTGCCTCCCTTCATCCCCTCATCCCCTCATTACCTCCTTGGGAACCCCAACCGCCGCTGGTGGTGGTGGATTTTATTTACTTGTCTGGCGGCGAACGAGTCCCGTCCCGTCCCGTCCCGGCTGATTCGTTGGCTCCGGGTTTATTTGTAGAATGATTTTTCAATAATTTATGTATGACGTTGTCGACAACAAGGACAACACACCGACGGTGGAGAGGCGGAGAGGGCGGAGAGGGTAGCAGCACTTGATTTAATGTGCGGGGTGTTACTTTCAACACCCTCCAATCAAAATAATAACAGAAACGCCAGAGAAACGCCAGAAACAGAGCAGTATTGACTGGCGCTGTGACAATGCAATTATAAATGGTGACAAAATAATTTCCGCTGCGTGATTTTTATGACAGTTGTTCACCGTACGGGTAGCATTCTGCTCGGCTGAGCACCGACGAATTAAATCTGAATTAAATAGTTTAACGGACGGCCAATATTTTCTTGACCATCTCCGAGTCCGTCTCCGTCTCTCCGCTCATTTCAAATGCCATTTTAATGACCATAATTGGTTAGGATGTGGCCGAGGCATAATTTCAGTTCATCCGTTCCTCGGTTTCCTGTCCTGTCCTCGGCCAGGATCCCCTTCCTATGTGGGTGCTTCCCACACTCGCACAGTCAGAGTCAAGACCATATGAAATCATAATTCCAGGGGAACGTCTCGCGATTTTATGAAAGCTTGTCATTTGTGGCACGCAATGGCATTGCATTATAATTGGAAATTGGAAATTGCCATGAAACGGCAAAAACATCAAAAATTCGCGCACAAAATACAAAATAAGAGCGCTTCCCAAATGAAAGCAAATATTAAATATTAAAAGGCTCACTTTCGGGCCTTTGTGAACTCTATTAACTGCAGTCCAATGGGGGTTTCACGGTCTTGTGAAAAATAAAGGGTAGAGATATATAAGATTCTCTTTTAAGGAGAGCCCAGCCTAAACTGATTCTCTGCCAAGAATCTCTAGTAAGTAAATTTTGGTAATTCACTAGAATTTCTAACTGGTTCCGGTTTCAACCTGGTAATTCTTGTAATTCCGTTCAATTGTAATTGGAAACAAAAAATTCAAAGAATCTCACATAGAATGTAGCTAAAAAAGTAACACTCTCGTTCTCTGCTGACTGTAGCCTTTAAACGGTTGTCGCTGCTTTGCTTGTACATTGCAGACAATGCATGAAAGAGAAAGCGAAACAAGAGAGCGAAAAACTAAAGTGCAAAATGGATCTGTTCTTCCGAATCCCTCTTTTATTTTAATGAATTTAAATAGTTTAAACCTAAATAAGTGTAAGTTGCTGCATTGCTTGTATATTGCAGGCAAAGCGTGAAAGAGAAAGCGAAACAAGCGAGCGATTGCTCGAGAGTGTAAAACAAAAGTGCGAAATGGAGCTGCTCTTTCGTTCTCTCTATTATTTTAATTAATTAAAATATTGTAAAACCAAATGAGTTCTTTAAGTGTCTCATAATCTATACCAAAATATGGCCAACATATCCCATTGGCGTTTGAAATTGAATTAGTATCTTAGAGGTCAGATCTCCCTACTTTTCCCACTTCTCCCGTCTTTGGCCATAAATCTAGGCGGCTTCCGGTGGTTCACACACCGAGCCGTAGCCCGGGCCCGGGCTCTTTGCATTTCTAATGATTTCCTTTTTCGGCGGGGATAGAGGCCGGCGATTTAAATTGCATTTCCTTCGTGGCTTCTGCGCCGAAGAGGGATTCTTGCCATCCACCCCCCTGGATTTTTCAGTGCACCCCTTTGGAGTTTCGCCGGATTCTTTCTTTCCGCGCATTGTCATCATCTTTGTCCATTTGGCAGCCGTTGCTTTGATTTATGTGCACTTCACGCTCCGTCTCGCCCCCGTATCCCCGTATCCCCGTATCCCCGTATCCTCGGGACGCATTATCCTGGACACGTGTGCGCACAAATTGATCCTTTATGAGCATTTTGCGGTTAATAATGCAGCGGCACGTGCCTGTGCCGGGGGTACCGTTAAGTGTAAATGATAAGCTCGGCCTTGAGTGGGCGGATGATGTGGGGGCAAGGACCCCTAGCTGCTGCCTTCCTTGGGGTTAAATGTTAGTTTGTTTTTCCTCTCTCTCTCTCTGTCGAAGGATGAGGGGATTTGGAGTGACTCGGAGTGCTTGACATGTGACACCTTTTGTCAACTTTGTGCCGTGTCCTGTTTTGTTTCCTTAGTTGTTGTCCTTTTTCGGCTACTACCTATGCCACTCCTATGCGTGATTTTAAAGCGCTTAATACTGCCAGTGTGTGTGTGGATAAATCCCGAATGACACTTCACACTTAATTTGCTCATAATGCCCGACGTAATCCGTTGACTGCCTTGCCAGAAGGACGAAGGACGAAGCAACCCCCGGCTAATATCCTGCCAATTACACTGACAATAACAATATTTTCCAGAGATTTCCACCACCACCAGCATCACGACTCGAAATCACCACCAAACAGTGGCCGGAACTTCCGAAAATTTTCACAAAAATCGGATCTTATCGGAAAAAGCGGCCTGCTCTCACATATGCCTAATGTGACAAATTCATCGTCCTTGTTGTCCTTTTCAAGCACCGCTCGAATTCTCATCGCTGATAAGCGCAAATCCTTCGGCTCCCATCTATTTCCGATTTTGTATTTATTTTTATTTCTCCCTCCGCGTCCGCATTTTAATCTCCCGTCCGGGTACAAATTGTCGAGATGGCTGGCCGGCGATAGAAAATGGCAACAAATGTTTTAATTTATATTTCTTTCCTTCCTCAATGCCACTTTGCAGGATTAGGCCAGGCCAGCGACAGGAACGCGGCCAGTTGTTCAGCTGTGAAAAGCGTTTCGCGGCTGATACGATCGCCTAAATATGATCCCAAGCTTTTGAAATATAGAGAGAGTGATTGAGGTCAGGATATGATGATCGAAATTTTGTGCGCCCTAAATTATAAGTATATTTTTAGGAAAATGTACCTTTAAAAACTTAAAAATTACAAAAGAAGGCACAGAAAATGGCAAGTCTATGGAAAAAATTATGTAGCTCGTCAGATTAGTTTTAATTTTGTTGATTTTTTATTTTTACGTTTTGCTCAAATGTGTTCTTTGCTTGTTGGTCAATCGCAGAGTGACCGTCCTCCTTTTAATCTAATTTTTCTATCTTATTGGAACATTGGTATTGAAACATAAGCACGGAAACAAATTTTTAAATAATGTTACTTTTAGAAATGTTATAGTCTTATTCAATAAATGCTTACAAACCTTATTTATTATTTATTATTTCTCAATAATAGTTTAAATGGATTTATAAGGTTGTGACTTAGCTTAAGATAACAAAACCTTAAAGCCCCTAAACATATGTGGTGGCCCCGAACAATTTGCATAACTATAGCCGGCCAACGGCGCATAAATCTTCTATATGCTTTCTATTTAACTTTTACTAAAGACTTCCGACACATTTCTGCGGCAGGCAATTTGCCAGGGGATTCCCGGATCCCGGATCCCGCGGCTTCAGACGCTACTCGACCGGCCCTGTCAACACCTACACACCAATGGATCCCAGTGTTGCCCAACCCGAGCTAGCTAGCTTTAGTTTTTAAGCAAAAAGAGGGCTAAAGTTGAGTTGCTTGATCATAAAAATAGGGAAAATAATATTTAATATTTTTAATATTTTGTATAAATATTTTCTTAATTTTTTTACAGGGTTTAAGCCTCCAAAAATAGCCAGAACTGACTGGCAACAAGCTGATGGTGCAACACTCACCTGCCTCGCTTTGGAGGAGTTCCAACTGTTGACGATGGCGTGCCTGGCCTCCATTTGGCCTCGTGGAGGTGGCCCAAAGTGGCCCTGGCTTTCCACCTGCGCCTGTGTCTGTGTGTCTGGAGCCCTCGGGGCTTGTAACTTATCTAAATGAACACAATTATTGAATATAATCGCTGCCGAGGAAGAGGTGAGCGCGAAAGGAGCGAAAACAAACACGTGAAAATTTCATGCCGCCTTTTAGGCGTTCCTGAGCTTTGGCAAACGAGAAAGGAAAGGGTTATAGCCTACGAAAGGCGACTAGGGGAATGCCCTAACTAGGAAAAAATAAATATTATATAATATGTAAGCTCGGAGATAAATTTTCAAGAATTAAAACTAGTTTGTGGCCAACTCAGTGGCCAAGTTCGCTTAACCCGGCCAAGCCGAGAGTAAACATTTTGCAATTATCAAGCAAATATTTATTTAAGCGCAATTATAGCAGCACGAGCTGCGGGAGAGAGGAGATGAGACCATGGCAAAAATCAAATAAAAAATTCAACTTGCCGGCAATTAAGCGCAATTTCCGTTCGCTGTCAAATGATTATTTGAAATGCATATCCATGTGTAGGGGCTAAATAATTGATGCGGCCTTTTGCAAAATGATACAAATTATATACAGAGAGAGGGAGAGGGAGAGAGCAGGGAGAGACATTACAAGAATCGGTAGTTGGAAAAAATTAAATTGAATTAAATAGGCAGCAAAAAAAAAGGCAAAAAAACAAGACACTTATTAATGCCGCCGCTGCCCCGAAAGGCAGCATATGCGCCGTGCCAGGCGGTGAGAAAAATCAACAAAAAGCCACAACGGAAGCCAAATGGAAATAAATAATAAATGTATAAAAATCACAAATAAAAACAAGAATGCAAATTAAAGGCAAACAAAGTTGATGGCTCGCAACTTTTAATTTCGTTTCGTCCGAGTCCCTCTGCCTAGTTTGTTTCTTACACTTTTCCCCGAAAACGCGAAAATTTGCAAAGGCCAGCGCAGGTGGAAAATGCAGTCCTTTTTTTGGGGGGAAAATCCGCGAATCGTGGGCGTTCTTCCGGTCCGCTCGTCCAGCCCCCGTTTTTGTTGAAGGGTCTCTGGCCTATAATTAGCCTGAATACCCGGGCATTGGGCCAAAATTGCTATATATTTGAGGGTATCTGTGAAAAGGCTTAGGCTTTATCTTCCTTTAAATATTTTTAAATGTTTTTGTGTAAGAATTAAATATAATATTTTATTTACTTTGATTTATTTCCTGTAAAAGTCTTTTAAAATTCCCCCAAATATTCGGGTTTAATTTTACGTTTCCACTTCTACTCGAAACGGGGAGGAAGGATCCACACAGCATCCACCCTGTTCCGTTGATTGGCTGCTTAAGCGAATTGCGGTGGAGGATTCAGGACTCTGGCTTCTGGCTTCTGGCTTCTGGTTTCAGGCTGCAGGATGCTGCTGCTGCTGCTGCTGCTGTTGGTCCACCCACAAAAATGTGCGGCTAATTGGATGTCTATATGCGAGCGAGGATGGATATGTGGCAGGTACTTTGACAGTCGGCGCCTGATTTCTATGCAAATTGATGTTACAGCACAGTAAGCAGGCAATATTTCTGCTTCATTTCGTAAATGCGTCCGGGGCATCCCCCTTCTGCCTCTCCAAATCCCCGATGGCAGTCGTCCAGGAGCTCGCTCCTTGGATTGGCGCGTTTGCATATCAAACGCCCGACGCATCGTCATGCCATGCCAGTGATGCGTCTTTAATTATACATGAATCTCCAGCCAATTTCATGTGAACGACATTAAGGAAAAAATACAAACAAAAATACAAAATAATACAAATGAGACGCCAAATAAATAATCACATGAGCTTCGGGAGATTAACAATATGATTTCTAGCATTTGAGCATTGGAGTAAATATAAAGATAAATTAAAATATATATATAATATATTCCATTTCGAAAAGTCCAAGTTCCTCTGTACAGAGCTGTAACCCCTGACTCTGGTATTGGTTTTTTGTTTTTAGTTTTTACCGACTATCGCCGTTGTCGTAATTAGCACACATCTGAATACACTGAGCCACCGATCGTGTTTAATTGAGCGTGTATGTGGTGCAGTTTCTGTTTTGTGTCATTTGCCTTTAATGAACGGTTGCCCGCTGGCCAAACAGACCGCTCCACAGCCAGAGCCAGAGCCAGAGCCACAGCCACGTACCTACCTTCTACTTATTTTCATTGTCCTACCAAGCGTCGCGTGGCTTTTGTTTTAAGCAAACAGCAATTTAAGCGTCGAGGCCTCTTTGTTGCTGGCAAAAAAAAAAACAGAGCAAAAACAGAAACAACAGGGGGGAATATTTTATGTAAGTTACAAAAAAAAAAAAAACAAGCCAAATATATAGAAATATTTTTAAAGACTTGAAATATAATTAAATTTTTAGGTCTTTTATCTTTTAAAATAAATTTTTTAGCTGAAATTATATTACTTTGGTAATAGTTATAGTTAACAAGCTATTATTCTATATTTGAAATTGTTTTTAAACCTGCCATCTTTAGTCTAAATTCAGTAAAATTTTTAGAAAGAATGAGTTTGTGTCAATGATTTTAGATTTAGATTTATTGGTACATATCTTTCTAACGCTACAAGTTTTAAAACTTATAAATAGATGCGCTAATTCAAGATTGAAAGATTGTTAAATGGATTCAAAGCAGGGTAGGGCACCGCCTGTCAAGCTCGGAGCCATGGGCAAGATGAAAAATAAAAGCTAGACGAAAGTCATACGCAATTTATTATTCCATCCTAAAAATGAGAAAAGTACTAATTTGAGAACGCGAATTCTCAACTTCCGGATGCCATAATTCTCTCTGTGTAGTGCTAAGGAAGTGGTGTTGTTTCTGAGTGTGCATTTTTTCACCCGAAAAAAACTTTGCTTACTTTAAACAATATATATATTAATTAACCCACAACATTATCATTTAATTTAGATGTTAAACCTAAAATCTAATAGACTTTAAACATTTTATTAGATTTTAAGTAATTTTTTTAATGGCATTTTCTGTAATAACATTTTTATTTTGCAACCGAGTCCACCTTCGTAGTACGTTTACTTTTTTGGACAGAATGCATCTCGGAAACGTGGACCTCAGATCGATCCATTCAGTCAGCTGGCGAGAGGGACTTGCTGTTAATGCTTGGTCCTTGGCCGGGACTTCAAGGATCGTTTGCTGGCTTTCGCCTGCAGCGCCGTTTTATTCCGTAGTTTTTGTAGTTTACTTTTTTTTTGGCTCGCATGCGAGCACGCAATGCAAGCCCATATAAGCCTCGTATTCGTACAGCTCTTAACCCTCGGAGGCCAGTGTTTTGGCCAACTGGTGGCAGCTATTCAATATATCAACTTTTGGCCTAATAAATGCACTAATTGCGGTTAAATGCATTTTGCATGCAATTATAATCATTAGGGGTTGGCTGGCACGTCGTCGTATATCCTCCCCTCCAACTCACCTGGGCTCACCTGAGTCCACCCTGCACCCCTCACCCCCTCCACCCTCCTTAGACATCGTTTGTAAATTGTTTCTGTTGGTCATTATTTTAATTGCCGCGGGACATGACCAGCTCCCCTCCCAGTTCACAGTTCACAAGAGCGAGTGCTATATTTCCGTAGTTTTATTTTTTATTTAGGCAAAAAATATGTGGTTACTAAACATAGACAAAAAAAAAAAAAAATACAGACACTCACACACAGACATACATTTAAGTTACGCACTTTACATTACAACGTTTACGGGTCTAGGTCTAGGCTATGAAAAAAAAGTTTCGATTACATTACTATTACATTTATTACATTAGTCGACGTCGAAGATAATACATTTCGTGGCTAAGCTCAACTATACAAAGTTCTTCAGTTTTTGTTTTAAGTTTTGTTCTTTTTTTTGGCTGCTAGTTTTTACAACATTCAAATGAATATTTAATCTTAAACACTAAAAGCAAATCAAATAAATTAAGCACACACACGGACACTGAGATATGGTTATGTACAAGCACACACACACACTGGGGGGCTCTGGGGGTGTGCCAAGGACGTGACATGGAAAGGGCACTTTCTTGGGGTTTTAATAAAGTTGTATGGGTTTAATTTCTTGGGTTTCTATGGATATTATCTGAATGATATAGTATATAGGGGTTTATACCCGTGAAACATAGTTTAAGGTTCAAATTTAAAGTGATTGTCTGACTTCTCTGTGTGTTTTTTGGCACTACAATGTAAGAAATTATTCCTTTGATGATACAAATAAATTAATAACATAAAAAATCGAATTAAATCCCATTTTAAGTGCCCCCTCAATGTCACGTTTTTGGTACCACCCTTACATCTTCCTCCTGCTCCTCCTCACACCTGAATGTGATCCTCATCCTCCGACTGCGAGCAGCTGTCCACGGACCTGCCCGGCGGACTGCCCGGGTCCAGCGTTGGACTCGGCGTAGACGGAGGGCGTGGCGGCGGCGGCGTGGACTGTCCCGGTCGGTAGCCTGCTCCACTGCCCGTTGCGGGTCCAGGACTGGGAACCGCCATCGTTGGACTGCCCGCCAGCGGCTTGGTCACAGACACGGCCGCCGGCGGTGGTGGCAGGGGATTACCGGCTGCGGCGGCAGCAGCGGCGGCGCTCTGGTAGTAGCTGCTCAGCGAGGACAGCGAGCTGGAGGCGGAGAGGTGGGAGAAGGGCGCCGGGCCCACGCCCACGCCCACATTGGGCACTCCGGCGTAGAGGTTGTACGGCAGCGGCTTCTGCATGGCAGCGGCGGCGGCCGCTTGGCGGTAATAGATGTCGATGCTGGTGTGGGGCGCCGGTCCGTGGCCCACAGCGGCGGCGGCGGCGGCGGCACCGGCGGCACTCCCACCAGCAGCGGCCGCATAGGGCCAGGCGCCCAGGTACGGCGATCCGCCATAGAGCCGCTGGAAGGCGGCAAAGTTGCCAGCCTCGGCCAGGAGTTCCAGGCCGACGGCGGTCTGGCGCTTCCACTTGGTCCTGGAAATAGTAACAAAAATATTACAAATTATATTAATTGTAATTATGAAAAATGAGAGAAAACAGAGCTGCCCACACAGAGCACCCGGGTGCCTTTAACACTCACCTTCGATTCTGATACCAGGTCTTCACCTGGCAGTCGCTCAAGTCGAGCTTATGGGCCAGCTCCTGGCGCTCCTGGACNTAATGAGGTTTATAGTATAGCTATAACACTCACCTTCGATTCTGATACCAGGTCTTCACCTGGCAGTCGCTCAAGTCGAGCTTATGGGCCAGCTCCTGGCGCTCCTGGACACTGAGGTACTTCTGCCGCTCGAAGGACTTCTCCAGCGTCTGCAGCTGGTGATCCGTGAAGGCGGTGCGCGCCTTCCGCTGCTTCTTGCTCAGGCCGCTCATGTCGCTGGTGGAGCCGCTCTTGATGCTGTTGCCATCATCGTCCTTGCCACCTGGAAAATACAGAGAGCGGGAAATTAGAGGGTTTTGTTTATACATATTTTCTAAAATGAATTAACTAATAAAAAGTTCTATGAAGCTAATAGATTATTTTTATGGAGGCCTCTCTCGAAACTGCCAGCCATGGCAACCGTTTCACTTACAGTTAAAGGCTCGTTTATGGCCACGCAATTGCCTCTTCCGCTCACAAAGCGGTTCCCCTCCGAGGTGTGTGTGTGCGAGTGCGAGTGTGTGTGCAAGTGTAATAAAAATGTGTAGCAAAATGTCTAAACTTGGCAGAAAAAGTGCAAAGATAGCGAGCTCTCTCGCCCCTCGCGGAAAGAACCGTTCCTGCCGGGCTGCCGGGCTGCCGGGCTGCCGGAGTGCCCTTTAGTCCATACAATTTATGTAAATTTAAGCGATTGTGGCTACCCGATAAGCGAGAGCGTGTTTTTGGGCCATGGCCAGCGGGGCCTGGGGCCGTAGGACCACTCACGCCGCAAACTCTCAAGCGTTAAATTATTTAAAGTGAAAATTTGCCAAGTTCCGCATTTAAATGAAGTCTGCAAAGTGGAGGTGAATGGGCTCGGGTGAAGTATTTAAGGGAAAACTTACAGGCTCTCCTCTAGATAAATTATGAAATGAGTTAAGCTTTGATTTGTGATTTAAATAAAAACCTGAAGCAGAGAAAGCTGTTTGTTATAATAAAATGAATCCATCCAGTGATGGATGGCAGCGATAAATGAGCAATAATGCCGTAATTGAATTAAATTAATTTTCAATTAAAGCAAATTACTCACGAATGCTGGCTCTGGCTCTGACTTTTGAAATTATCGATTTGCGGGCGATAATTTGTCGATTGGCTTTTTTTCCAGCGACATTCGTGTGTGCATTCGTGTGATTATTGTTCTTAATTAACCTGTTCTCGAATTAAGAAGGGAATTAAATGTGGCCAATGGGACAACTCCTATTTTTGAGAGAGCTCTCCTTGAATTTAATTATTTTTTTTGAAACTGAGTGATTTCCTGCAGGCTCCGATAATCGTTTTCTTTTTCTCAAAATTGACGTCCCTGCAATTCTGATGAACTGACCGATTGCAGCTTTCCCTGCCTGCTGGCTGACTCTCTGGCCAATCACTTAGCCCCTCGGCGCCCCAGCCTGCCACTTTGCCCGCTGTCATTCGCAGTGGTCATCAAAAAAGGAGGTGGACCCGGCAGAGGGGCAGAGATATAAAAGCGACTACCGTTTATAAAAGTGCAATTGGAAACAGGAAATTGCTGTAATAAATGGCACAGATGCAACCCGAGTCCGAACCCGAGCGGAGCCAGAGATGAGTAAGCAGCCTGGCTGCAACGCGCTCCTCTCTGGAGCCGCCGGCCATTGGGGCATCTATTAAAGGGGTTAAATGCATTTTTATAACAATTTTCACAATTAAATGATAGAGCGGGCGGAGGCAGTGCGTGAGATACTCGGCGAGCGGCAATTATTTAAGATTTTTGCGCAGCTTTTTGATGCTCCTCTGCGGCGGCGGCGGCGGCACGCCCCACGCCATTCTGCCGGCTCTTGCAGGTGGATGCCCCCAAGGGAGCAGAGGAGCAGAGGAGCAGAGGAGGGGTGTCGGCGCTACAGCCTTTAGAAGCTTCGCAATGACGCAAGCAAAGCGTGAAAATGCATTTTTTCTCTTTTTTTGTTTACAACCAAACCACAGAAACAGCAACAACAGCGAGAAAAAAAAACAAAAGCGGCGGTTCGAGAATGTAAAATGGTCATGCAATAATTTTTACAGTTTGTTTAGCAAAGCGACATCGACGAGGGCCACCTCGAAGCCCCCCTTGCCACGCCATTCCTGGCAGGCAAAAAAAAAACACAAAAAAAAAACAAAAGACTTAGGCAACGAACTTGACTGCGGAACCGATTTACTTGTATTTTTTTAATGTATTTTTTACCTAATTGAATTAGTTTTGATTTACTCAAGTCGGGCGTTATGATGGGGAAATGCGGTTTCACAGTGAGTAGTTGCACAGTTGTCGGGAAAAAATGTTAAGTGAAAAATTCAAGAAATTAAACTCTTTCGTTAAGATTTTGCATCATATGTTAAATGCAGCTAAGATCAGGGAATGGTAATTATTCAAAGGACTCTTATGCCAGAGTGATTTATAATTATTATATTAAGTGTATCATAAGGAATTTCCATGAGATAATAAGCCATCATTCGTTTAACTTTCAAAAACAATGATTCATTATTTTTGGACTTATTTATTACTGCTGGCAGTCTTCTGTTATTTTCCCCATAAACTTAATAATAAATGAACAGCAGTTTCCACCCCCTTTTAAAAATTACCAAAAAGCTAATAATAATTTAACACGAAACATTATTAAGTAATGCACAATAATGATTTCCCAGGCCTTCACTTGACCTTCTCTTATTTTTTGTTTTCACTAATTGGCACTTTGGTTAAGGACCAGCTTAATGTCTAGTTTAAGTGTCCGTTAACTACCAGTCTTAATTAACGAGTAGTTAGTAAATACTCTTTTCTTAATCACTAGATTATTAGCAGACGGACAAATTATCACTCATAAGCTTTGTTTAAATAAGTGCAAAATCCAAATAAACTGGCAGTTAACTGTGAGCAGAGTCTCTCAAATTAGCTAACAGGCAGTTAACCTTTCCAGGAAATAACAACTGGAACCTTTTAATTATAACAGGGGCTTAACACTCATAAGCTTGGATTAAATATGTTTAAAGTTCAAGTTAACTGGTAGTTAACTTTGAGTAGAGTCTCTCAAATTAGCTAACAGGCAGTTACCTTTCCAGGAAATAATTATTGGAACATGAAGAAATTGACCCTGATATTTATTTTTAATTACACTCCTTATCTTGGATTAAATAAGTGTAACTCTCATTGAAATTAGCTAACAGGCAGTTAACCTTAAATAATAACCAGAACATGGGGAAATTGACTCTGATATTCTTTTTTAAATTATAATAGGGACCTAACACTCATAAGCTTGGATTAAATAAGTTTAAGGTCCAAGTTAAACGGCAGTTAACTCTCATTAAAATTAGCGAACAGGCAGTTAACCTCAAATAATAACTGGAACATGAAGACATTGACCCTAATAGACCCAGATTTTTCAAAGACCTGCCTTGGGATGTTCCCGCTAGTAATCCCCACCCCTCCCGACCCCCACATAGTACAGAGGCTCACCTCACCATTGCTACAAACGCTGTGATCGTCCATGTGGCCGCTGCCTCCCCCGCCGCCTCCCGCGCTGCCCGCCTCGTCGCTGTCGCACTCCTCGTTATCGTTATCGTTATCGTTATCGTGCTCGTTCTCGATCTCGTTATCCTCGTGGTAATCGCTGCTGTCATCCAGCTCCGTTCCCGCTCCAGCTCCTCCCGCCGGCGCTCCCCCGCCGCCGGCTGCCGCCACCGCTGCAACGGCCGCAGCAGCTGCTGCGTTATTTCGGGCCGCAGCCGCTGCGGCAGCGGCGGCATAGTGCTGCTGCATGGCCGCCGCATACTGGGCCACGTTCAGACCGTTGGTGGCACGCGGATGGGCCACGGCATGCGGATGTGGATGCAGATGCGGATGCGGATGTGGGTGCGGATGGGGGTGGTGCAGGGGCAGCGGCAGCGGGACGGACGCCGCTGGCGGCTCAAAGTTCTCGCCGTTGTTGTTGTTGTTGTGAGCGGGACTGCTGCCGCCGCTGGAGCCCGAGTTGTTGTTGTTGCCGCTGCTGCTGAGGCGGTGCTGCTGCTGCTGCTGCTGCTTGTAGAAGGTGGTGGTCAGGATGTCGTTGATCATGAAGCGGGAGCGACTGGGCTTCGAGGGGGTGGTGGTGGTGGTGCTGCCGGCGGACATGCCGATGCCAAGGCCGATGCTGGCCGGCGGCGCTGGCTGCTGCTGATGCTGCTGCTGCTGCTGCTGCTGTGCCGCGTAGTGCTGCTGCAGGAGGTGATGCTGCAGCGGCGGATGGTGCTGCGCGTGCTGCACGTGCTGCAGATGCTGCAGGTGCTGCAGGGGGTGGTGGTGCAGGTGGTGGTGCAGCGGATGGGCGGCCGCCGCCGGCGTCTCAGCGTGCGTTTGGGTCAGTATGCTCATCGAGTCCTTCATGTCCTTCCGGGGCACCCACAAGCCAAACAAGCCTGTCAACTTTCCAGTGCACTTTTCTCGGCTTCAGCACTTCACAAAAAAAATTCAAACTCATTCACTGATGTGGGTTTGTCTTCCTTTCTTGGGTTTTTCTTTTCTCTTTCAAGTTTGTGTTTAGTTTTTCATGATTTCAGCGGCTAAAGTTCACTCCGCCTTTGAAATTGTTCAGTTTTCACGGTTTTATTATTTCTCTGTTTGTTAATTCAATTTTTTCAGAATTTACAAGACTCTGGGGCAAGCTTTCAACATTCAAAAAATATTTTCCTCAACTCTCGCATCGACGTCGTGCACGGCTTGGCTGCCAAAACGAGACTGAGCGGCTTTTGTGCATGAAACGCACCTGCCGGCGTTTCTCTGCCGGCGCCGTGGCCTCAGACTCGGCGTTGGCAGCACTTTTTGCCACTTTGTTGTTGTAGCTGTTACGGGCGGGGTGGCATTGAAGTGGTGGCTATGCCCCTGCCCGCCTAAAACCCCTTGGGCCAGACAGGGATGGCCCTACTCAGCCGCTCGCTTTCTCTGTCTACTGTAGCTGTTTCATCGGGCATCCCGCTCTGTCGCAGCGCCATGTTGCCAGCGCTGAGCGCGAGCGAGGAAAAAACTTACCACAGTGGTGAGTCTCTCGCGAGTTGGTTTTTATAGCAGCAAATGTCGGTCAAGTGGTTTGGCAGCTGAAAATGTTTAATTTGTACACAAATTAATAATGATTTAATTAATTACATATAATAATTAATAAAAGAAATTATCAATTTAATTTTTAGTAATAATCAACGAACCTGGGCAGGATTTCATATAAATTACAAAAGGAAAAACCTTAAAATAGGTGCTATAACTTAAAATAAAACATAGAAGGTTGGAAAATAACACCCATGGAATTCGATAATAGAACTTAAAAAGCTTAATTAATTTAAAAAAAAGGGAGCATTTTGTATAGAATATAATTTATAATTTTTCAAACTATATTCGTATTATTTAACTCATAAATTTAACTTAAACATTTTATAATAATTATTTAAATGCCATAATAAGTATTTTTATACAAATAATTGATTAATAATAATATAGTTATGATTTACAACTCACATAGAATGGATTATTATAAAGTATTATTTATTATGTTTTATAATATAAATTAGGTATTCCTTTTCCCCGAACAGGACCCTAATGCGCCTTCAATGAACAGTAGTGCCTTACATTCTCCAGTTTGTCCTTTCCCTCGCTCTCAACTCAACTATAATTTCCCACAACAAGAAGACAATTAAAATTTCACGCCAATAGCTCAGTTGTGGGCCGATCGCCTTAGGTCCTGTGGGCCACATGTTGGCCAAAGGACTAATTGCAGGAAAAGGAGCGGAGCGGAGCGGGACGAGGTAAACAAATGCAATTTGTCGGGAGCGGCGGTTTCCGTTTGATTGATATTGATTCTGGTCGAGGAGGAGGAGGTGGAGGAGGCGAGATGGAAGTGGAAAAGGGAAGAGGAAAAGCAGAAAAGCAGAAAAGCCGAAAAGGTCAGGTGACCTGCGAAGGTCGTTAGTGGTGGGGAAATTAGAGCGGCTTCCAAGGACTCAAGCGCGCGCTTCGATGGCCGATGGCGCATTAAAGTAATTAGCGTCTGGCGGAGCATCAAATGCGGCGAAAAGTCACCCGAGTTCCGTGTTCCGAGCTCCGTGTCCCGAGTCCTTCGACCTGATGACGCTTATTGCACTTAAATGCATATAATTGCCCAGCCCAGTCGCACATCCTGCGGTCTGCGGTCGGATTCGAATTCGAACTCGAGCTCGAGCTTCGACTGCCAATGCCAATTGAATGCTTAAAATAATTGCACTTCTGCAGCAAAAAAAAAAAGAGAGAGGAACACTGGAAGAAAGTGAGGGATACTAGGAGGTAGATAAAAATGAGAAGGTGGAAAAATAATAGCAGAAAAATTAAGAAAGTTTAAAGATAAAAAGAGTATATGGTTTCAAAAAGTATAAAATAGTTTTGAGTCAACAAAAAACCTTATTTGTAATCCCTAAAACACACTCACCACTCTTTATATTTATATTTCACAAAATAAATTAAAAAGAAAGACACTTTCTACTATCAAGGAAATACCACTCAATTGGTTTTTTTCTCCCAGTGCAGTTGCGGGGAAATTATGAAAAAGAAATGTACGAATGCTGAAACCGCAATGCGCAGTTGTCCCACAAAGTGCCACACCCCCTTTTCCTTCGATTACTGGACAGTTGCCAGTGCCAGCCAAGAAACTTGAACAGTTGGCAGCGTTTTTCCGGTCTCTCTGCCAGTCTGCAGCTGTCTGTATATTTTCGAGCCACATATTCATCTAACTATCTCTAAATTTCGCCTTAATCGCTTTAATTAGCCATAATGTTTAGTTATTGACTGATTTTATCTGCATTCCGAAGAGGCTAGCTGAGGATTACTTCCTCTTAGCAAAGGTTTTTAATCAATTTTAACATTAAGTAAAGGCAAAAGGATAAACGAGTAAATGAATTAAAATATATAAATTATAAGGAAAGTAATGCCAATACCATGGGTTAAATATATGTATCAATTACCATTTTTATTGTAAAATGATTAAAATAGATTTAATAATACATTTATTAAATCAATTTTAATCCTTTTAATATAAATACAGTACTTAAAGCACATATCCCATGTTAATGGTATAACTTTCCTTATAATTTATACATTTCCTTACCCATCAGAGCCATCTTTCGAGTGTCAAATTTACTTGTCACACTCGGAAGGTACCTACAGGCAACCCACCCGGAGCCGGACTTGGCCAGCATCCAACTCCTTTCAGCGTCCGTCCTCCACATCCAATTCCATTTCTGATCTGTTTCCGCGGCGCGGCCTGTGGAATCTTAATCGGCATCTTTGATATTATAATGTTCGTGTTACTGCGTGGACAAACGTAATAAAATAACTGATCGTTGTCGCTGATAAGTTAATTTACTTTTAATGTGCTGCCCTCGCCGAAGATCCGAGGTCCCTAGTCCGAGCACCGAGCTCCGAGATCCAGCATCCAAAGACCCCGGATCCGGGGAGGGAGCCGCGGCGAGCGTAGGGGTAAATGGCTCTGGAGGTGACAAAGGTTCTCACTGGACCCAAAACAAGGCCCACGATCGAGGCTTTGACTGGCCGCCAACTGATCTTGATTGGGTTTCACCTTTAAATACCCTTTAGGTACTAGTAAAAATTAATTATTTATTTAATTAAGTTACTCTCCCTTTTACATTAACTTTTACGAATTATATAGGACCAACTTCGGAGCTTATTTACTGCATTATTACTCTATTTAATTTCTTTTTAATTTCCAACTAATTTTAAATACAATTTTCAAGCACAAAAAGGGTATTTCCGGCTTCGCCTTGGTCGCCACCTTCCACTGATTTGTGTTTTATTTTTCTCCCCTGCCTTGCTTTTATTCGGCTCTTTTTTGTTGGTTTTTTTTTTTAGTTTTTTGTTGTGTCGGTCGCGTGTGCCGTCGATGGCCAACGTTGTTGCCAACTGATTTGTCAACAACGTGGCCAACAAAGGTGTTCTCCTGCCCGGCCCCCTCGCCCCGGCGATTTATCGCTGCTCCAGATCAGTCAGCATATACAACAACCATAGCGGCCATAGCAGCTACACAGGATAAACATAAAGCCTGATTTGGATCGCCTGCAGAAGGGGTCTCTGGAGTCCGGAGCGGCGCTCGTTTCGGAATTGATGTCCCCCACTAAATGGAGGCTATTTAAATTTTTACTGCCTGCCGGCACCAATAAATCCGCTCGAGGTCCTCTAGGATCGCCTAGGATCGATCTGGTTGCCTCCCCTTTTTGCCACCTGCCTTAATTTTAACGACGCCCGTTCGGCTAATCAACACCTTGGGGAAATGGGTTCTCTGGCTTGATTTTGATTCTGAGGCATTGGTAATCCTTCTCAGGGAGATGATAACCAAGGGAATGTGCTTTATAACGCTTACCGGAGTATCCTCTTTCTTCGGGAAACCATCAATTGATTGATTTTAAACTAAAACAAGTGTTAAATCCCAGTTAACTTCGATTCAAACTTCTATACAAAGGAAATACAAAGATTTCACGTACCTATAAGAGGGAGTTTATTATAAAAGTAAATAGATATTATCCCAAGCCTTACCTCTCCTTTCTTTAAGATTCTTCCCCATTTTTATCCACAGCTCGTGCCAAAACATAGCCTGAAGTTCGTCTGTCCCAATTCGTATAAAGATAGATAAACCCCATCGCAATCGCCTTATTTCTCCGACTTCCTCTTATCGGCAGATGGGACCCTTAATTAGCCGAGCAAGTTGGATAAACGGCGGCCCAGGCGACACTTGCCACATTTGCATGGGCCATTAAAATATGCTCGGAGCCCCCTCAAAAGGCAGCCACTTAAATGGAGACGCTGAAAACGGTCTAAGAAGTGAAAATGTATTTTATGACTCAATTTGGTGCACATAAAACGGACCTCTATGGCCCCGGGCCATACAAAGTGCAACATTGTCGGCCGAATGAGCGATAACGATGCGGCCAGCGGCCAAGGTGTGATCTCTGGATGTGGCAGCGTGATCGGTTGATACCTTATTATCGATCTTCGGGCTAAGGAAATGCTTATAAGAGTATTATACCCTATTCAGACTGCTTGTTGCGACTCTGTTTAGACTGCGAATCTTAATCTTAAGCGAACAGCTGTTAAATCTGAAAAGTAAACAAACCGCGTGAGAAGAGGAAGACAAATAGTACAAACGCAGCTTCTTGTTGCTAAAAATCTCACAAGAGGAATGCAAAAATGACCAAGGTGTGATTTCTGGATGTGGCAGCATGATCGGCTGATACCTTATTATCGATCTTCGGGCTAAGGAAATCCTTATAAGAGTATTATACCCTATTATACTGAATATCAAAAGTAAACAAACCGCGTGAGAAGAGGAAGAGAAATAGTAAAAAGCACCTTCTCATCGCTGAAAATCTCGCAATAGGCATGCAGAAATGACCTAAATATTGGAGAACATACCAAAAACATACCAAATCTGGCGGCTCTTCCTATCTCTTTCTAGCACATGCACAGCTTATGGGGGGAAAAGTGGAACGAACTTGTTCGAAAACTTCCTCACGCTGCCATCTCTATACTTTTTGTATATTTTCCTGTCTGCCCTTCGGCTGATTCTTGTTAATTTTTATGTGCAATTAATCGGCCTCGCGCATTGAGCATTTATAAGCATTTCTCGCACCAACAAAGAGGAGGCTCAAGATCGGAATGGGTAGGGGGAACACCTCTTTGGGAATCGAAAAGAAATTAAGTCGCCTTGAATTAAAGTGAAATGCAAAATGCATCTTCGCCTGCCGCTCCACCTGGCCATAAAACGAGCCACGGCTACATTGTGAGCTGGGAGTACGGAATTCGGAAGGGAGGACGGACGGACTGACGATCGTAAAAGTGGGCAAGGTGTTGAGATCGAAGCCGCTGCTGCTGAAACCTTTAATCCCGGGCTACATGCGCCGACAGATGCCTCCGATATCCCGCTGTTCCGCGCTCGAAGGGAGAAAATATGAGCTAAAAGCTGTAAATGTTTGGTAATATCTCTGAGGCAGTAGCAGCAGGTCAAGAACCAGGAACCGATCCAAGTTCACTGTGGAAAAGAGCAAATTTCCATCACTTAGCCTTGCCTTTCCTGTCACTCTATTCCGTGTTCTGGTTTAGCTTGGCTTCGATTTCAGTTGTTCATTCTCTTGAAGCGTTCGGTGTGTTAGCAACAAATATTTTCCGGCTCTATTTATTCCTAGTATATCCAGTTTTGTAAAATTTTTCCACAGTACTTAATTTCCTCCCGATTCAATTGATATTCCGGCACAGCTACATTAATATTCCTCGCGAACGTGTTTCATTTTTTGTACATGTGTTTTTGGTTGAAAGACATGTCGGTTGTGGAACCATCATCGCCCCGAAGTAAGTACAGGCCCATCGAGGTCACCTTGAACGGCAGTAACCATCTGACACGCCCACCAGACACTGAGGGAGCCGCCGCCAACACCAGCTTCGTGCCGCCACAAATGGAGGCAACTCAGGGTCAGGCCCAGGCCCAGGCCCAGGCCCAGTGCCCCTCGATCCTAGACCTGGTGCGCAAGTTCCAGGTACTCTCCCTTGATGATCCCCAGTCGCAGGAACAGGGTGAGCAGATGCCAAAGGACGCCAACAGCAAGACCCAAGTACCCATACCAAAGGATATTGAACTACAGCAGACAGTAGATTCAGTACCGGAGATTATACCACCAAAACTAGAACCATTAGCTCCAGTAGCGGAGATTGTAGCACCAAAACGAGAGCCAGTAGCTCCTGCACCGGAAATCGCAGCTCCAGATAGTGTAAGGGACGCCAACTATTTCCTGAAAATCCTCCATGACGAACAGACTCGCATGTTGGCAGCGGCTGTGCGTGCCGAGAGGTACACCGCCGCCTTGGCCACCGATGGGAACATCTCCGAAGACGTTCTAGGGATCCTCCGGTCGGCCACAGGATCAGCCCGCCTTCTCGTCAAATCGAAACTGAATCAATTTGAAGACTTGTGCAAGAGTAACCTGAACCCTTCGCCGGACGGCATGTTCCCCATAACCAATGACGACTTGGAAGGCTTCTGGGACATGGTCAATCTGCAGGTGTCCCAGTTGGATGCTGACTTCGCTGCGATCGAGAAGATGAAGGCCAACAGTTGGCAGCTTCCAGCCGAGCCTTCCACCAGCCTCGCCACCAATGCTGGCGTCAAGAAGACCAAGTCCAAGACTGGAGCTTCGACAGCTTCGAAGACCTCGCTATGCGAGCAGTGGAAGCGCTCCACCGAGCGCCGTCTGGCCCTGGTCAAGGCCAGGCAGGCGGCCGACCAGTAGGACCAGAGACTTACCAATGCCAGAGACCAGCGACTAGATCTCTCAAGGCTCTCGGCATTAACTCGTATTCTAAACTCCCGTTTGCTTCAAGCAGAATCTCTAGACACATACACCAAGACACACGACACACATCCACATCAACGGACATATGTTTATAAATTTCTAGTTGTTAACTTTTAAATAATAATGCTGGAGCATGTTTATAGCTTCGCAAATGTATATAAAATTGTTTGTAAAATTAAAAAATCAACCAAGAAAATACAACTAAACGCAAACGCGTTTAAGGAAGTATTGAATCTTAGATCACTTCTTAAAGAGAGAGCGGTTCTTTCGATTTCCTTTTCAAGCGAATCCCTGGGAAAGCGGCCTTTTGTACCCTTTTAATAAAAAAGGTAACACCGCTTGAGAGCTCTGCCTGTAATTTTAAGGAATCAAGACAATATCTCAGTTATAGTTTCTTTTTTTTATTAAATAATTCCCCACTTAAATTCAAAGCAAGTCGCACCGCTGCGACTTCGTAACTGACCAATGGAAATTAGCCAACACCCATTCGTCCTTGGCCAAGGTAGGTGAGTGCCTGACAGCCATTCCCTCCCATTCTCTTGATTTCCTCCTCCCTGCTTAATTGCATAATTTCATATTCGGTTTCTTTGGCTTTCATTGCCTGCTGTTCTTCGCTTTTTTTACTGTTTTTACTGTTCTTGTTTGGCTTTTGTTCATTTGGCAGAGCTGTTACCTTACTCCGCCCTCTGGTGGGCCCCCCTCCGCCCCATTCCTTTTAGCAGCTTAATTGCCATGGCCGAAAGTGGCAAAGAAATGCAGCTCACTAATTACAACAACTCCGAGGAGGACGGAGAAGTGGAACAGGGAGGAGAATGAGTGGCAGTCAGGCATGTCCTTGCCACTTTTTCTGCGAGTGTATGGGAGGGGGGCAGTGCCTTAGGCAGATGGAATTTTCATAGCCTCAAGTGGTGAACGAATTCTGTAACAGGGATGACCTTAGGCATGCATGCCCAATTCAGCATGTGGTAAGCCAAAGATTCATGCACCTGTACTCCTTTCTCAGGGGGATACTTCCTTCTGAGATATTTTATGCAAGTTGTACATACTCGGTAGTTGTACCAAGTATTTGTGGCAGCAAAGGGTTATTTTTAAGAGATTTATAAATCTGAATGGAATTCTATGCGTAACAGGGATGACCTTAGGCATGCATGCCCAATTCAGCATGTGGTAAGCGAGAGATTCATGCACCTGTACTCTTTTCTCAGGGGGATACTTATTTCTGAGATATTTTATGCAAGTTTTACATACTAGGTAGTTGTACCAAGTATTTGTGGTAGCAAAGGGTTATTTTTAACGGATTTA
Source organism: Drosophila lacteicornis (assembly GCA_008044355.1). NCBI lineage: Eukaryota > Metazoa > Arthropoda > Insecta > Diptera > Drosophilidae > Drosophila > Drosophila lacteicornis. Next base: position 22,606 of record VNKF01013801.1, read on the forward strand.
TAAATCTGAGTGGAATTCTATGCGTAACAGGGATGACCTTAGGCATGCATGCCCAATTCAGCAAGTGGTAAGCGAGAGATTCATGCACCTGAATCGATCCACATAGAATTCGGTACTCTTTTCTCGGGGGGATATTTCTTTTTATTATATTTTAGTTGTACCTAGTATTTGTGGGAGCTAAAGGTTATTTTGAAGAGATTTATAAATCTATAAAATCTTAGATTTTGACTTCCCCCCTTCCAAGCCCTCGTGTACGCCCCTGTCGTGGGTGTCCTTCAAAAAAGCCAATTGTCGTGCGGCAAACGTTGCATGTGTGCAGCGGCTTGGCTCCAAGGGGGCTTCGCGGGGGCATCAAATATATGTAGAATTTTAAGTCATAAAATTGCGGAATGTCGCCAATTAAAATTGTTGCACACACATGGCGTCCCAGTGTGAGTGCGAGTGTGAGTCTCGGTGTCGGTGTGTTCGTGTTGCACATGTGACGTGACATAAATGCATGTCATGTTCGTTGCCTGTTTTTTGTTTCGTGCGTTCCAGCCCCCAGCCCAAGGATTTCCCCGCACGAAAATGGAAAATTGGAAATGGGCAGGGGCAGGGGCAGCGACAGAGGCGGAGGCAAGTTCGCGCGCTAAAAACTATGCAACACAATGCCCGTAAATTGCGCAATCAAATTACCAGCCACCCCCAGGTCTCAGCCAGTCGAAGTCGAATCCCCTCCAAGTGCCCACTGTAAGCTTAGGCAATCAATTATAATGTTAGCATGCAAGCTTCATAATTGTTCAAAGGGGTTTGCGACAGTAAAAAATAAAGGAATAATACGGCTACGGTGGGTTAAGAGGGCGCTTGGAAGGACTGCACCGCGGATAAAGCCCAGAGAAAGTGGAAATTAAGTTTGAAGTATACGAAGCAAAGGAAAAAATTCTGCAGAGTGAGAGCTAAGGCTGGATATAGCAGGCTGCTGATGCTGATTAAATGGCTATATGTTGCGATGGAAAAGTGAGAAATGCTGTTAAAAATGTAGTCTAACGTATATTAAATAAAGGGACAGTCTCTGTATCGTAAGTACTATGGCTAGATCGATGTGACTGCTGATTACACATGTAATAGAATTTTTGGCTACCATTTCAGTGGGAAATGCTGTTAAAAATTTACAGTTAAAGTAGTTAAATTAACATTAAATAAAGGGAAAATCTCTACAGGGCTAGATTGACACGGTTGCTGATGCTGATATAATTTGTATGATATTTATGGTTACCAAGGAATGCTCTGGGGATAATATTAGATAAATATTGTGAAAAATGAACATAGAAGTACATGAAATAATGAAAAAATTCCTACATCCTAAGAACTATGGCTAGATCGAACAGGCTGCTAATGCTGATCACATTTATAATGCATTTGCATTGCATACTATCTTTCTAAGCCTTGAAAATTCTAAAAGATTCCATTAAACTTTTCTGTATCTCTTTGGATTTTCACATTCATAAATTTTCTCGAATATTTTCTATGCAAATGCCTAGCCCATTTTCTCTCAGTGCCCATATCCTGGCCCATTCAAGCCGTTGTTGCACTACAAAATAGGCATTTTAGGACTCGTGAACGCTGATTGTCGTTGCGTTGTTAGCCTAAGTACGGTCCGGCCTTTTGGTGTCACGTAAGGGGAATGTTGCTGTGTTGCTGGAACTGCGCTTTGGGGTACTTTCCCCCTCCCCTCCCCCGCGACTTTTCCCCCTTAATTTAGAGCATTTAACGTGACCGCGTGCAAATTTCCACACACACACACACTCTTCCGACTTTGTACTCTTTAGCACTCTTTAGTTGCGCTTTGCATTCGCCCAAAGGGGGTTGGGGTCAGGGTGGACATGGACGTGGACGTGGCCAAGGGGGTGGACTCAATAGGAGAGCCGTGTGATTAATGACGGAATCGCATTAGGCGACCCGCGGCCAAGTGCAGTTAGTCAATCAATCAGCGCGGAGGCCCGTGGAATTTACATCTGCGTTTCTCTTTCGGTGACCTTTTGACCCTTTGGGCGGCATGACTAATGGGGCGGCTAAGTGCCCGAGACCAGATCGAATCCGCGTTATATATGGCTCAAGGAAATTATATTTATTTACAGGGAATATCAGCTCAAAATTAAATCAAATTAACTTTCATAAATCCGATTTAGATCCGAGTAAATGGGACAGAGATGGGAAATGCGCCACTGAGGAGAGTTCATCGTGTTCGCATTGCAAATTGTGTGAAAATCGCTCGTTGACTTCGTTGCGGTTTTTCACAGCCAGCCCGCCCGCTCGCTTTTCCATCCCACCCAACATCCCACTAAAATATTGCCATACATTGTTTTCCCGTTGCGGGAAAAGCTTAATCCATAATTTATAATTTGCCACTCGCTTCCCCTATCCCGCCGCTTTTGGCTTTTAATTAGTTAATTATTATTTGCTATTATTGCCTGGGTTTTGTGTTTCGAGCGCGCAGCCGGGCTAAGGCAATTTAAAGCCGTTTTTGGACTAGGAAAAGGGAAAATTCAAATGGAATTAGGCGAGCTTTATGGAAAAGAATACCATATAACCGCTTCACATTGTTATTAGTATTATTATTCGCGTTTCCCAGTTCAGAAAACAAAGTGGAGCCACTCAGAGTAATGCCTTAATCAAGTCAAATAACTTGAAAGTAAGTTTAATTTTACAAAAATTAACCCTTTACTGTCGAACTTTGAATTAGTAGTTATTAATCAAGTCCACCCCTTAGCCAAGTCACCTAAATCAAGTCACTAAATCGCCCAAAGACGTTTTCCAAACGGCGGCGGAGGGAAATTCTTTGCACCATTTTCAGCTAAAGACGGAAAAGCTGGCAGGCAGCATGGGGAAAACGAGCACGAAAATTAACTGTACTATAAAAGGTGGAAAATTGTTCAAACAAACCAACGAAATTTGCATAATTATGATTAACACAAAAAGGGGGCGAGAAAGGCGAGAAAGGCGAGAAAGAGAATGCATTCGGAGGAAAAAGTTCGTGTTCGTGGGCTGCAAAATAATAATAAAAAGTAAGTATATGGTATGTGGTATGTGGAAGGGAAGAAATACTTCTCTCCTTTTATTATTATTTGTTTTAGTTGGCCTTTTGCGGTTTTGGTTTATTTTTTTGGCTTTTTCCGCCATAAACGCTCGCAATCAAATGTACATAAAATAATTCACACACAGCAGCAGCAGTTCCAAAAGCAAACGGTTTGCTGGTCAGGCTTATCAAGGAGTGCGTTTATGCGGGGCTTAGGTTGTGAACTAAAATAATTAATAATAAATGGAAAGTATACTTAGTATACTAATAATTATACAGGAAGGAAGCAGGCAAATGGCAGACTCTGATAATTTAATCTGTAGCAAGGGTTTGTGTTTGTATATTTTCCGTATTCAAAAAGTTCGTTTATACGAGGCAAAGCTTTTTAAAATCAAATTTATAATAATAAATAAAAAGATAATAATATAATAATACTTAAATAGGAAGAAAGTTGGCAAATGTCAGGCAGATAACTCTGATATTGTGTTTTCTTATTTTCCGTAAGAATTCATTAAATTAAACGCATAAACCTAGACACCGAGAATAAATAGAAGTATGTGGTTTCTAAGACTTTCTCTCCTATTTAAATATCAAATAATATTTATATTAAATTGTTCCTGATTTGAAATATAAAATAAATGAATTTATAAAACATTAAAAACTATTTTTTAAGATACATTTAAATAGTTTTTAAGCCATTTTCCGCTCAGCGTATGCTCTTTCCTCGTTTACCTTTGCGAAGGAATGGGACAGACGACGGGCTAAGCCAAGGTAGAGAGAGAGGGGAGAATTGCGAGAGGTGAGCAGCTACAAACCGGCGGTTAGTGGACCCTGAAGTCTGAAGTTTGAAGTCTGCGTGGCATTTAATTTGTCTGATTAGCATTTTCAGCGGCACGCATGAAACACATTAAAATTTGTTTCATTGTGGAGCGTTCGCTTTTCGTTTTTCCAGCTTTTCAGCTTGTCTGCCGGAAAAGCGCCGACGGATAGATATCGATAGGAAGGAAACACGAACCCAAGGCGATAAGAACGGATGCCGCACGAAATGTGGCACCTGTTATCTGCCCGAGGAAAAAGCAGGGGAGAAATGCATAAAGCCTGCAGGTAATTACAAAAATACCCTTCTATGCTTCCATATTTTTGTAAATGGTTTAAAAATAAGTAATAAGGAATAAAGATCAACTAAATTCCCTCATAATTAGGACAATATTTGACGGGAGTAGCGATTATTAAATGATTTTCCGAGGGCGTGATATGGTAGTTTTTTGCTCGTGTTTGCGGCATTTGTGGCTCGCAATTGTGACAAATCATCGCCGGATCATCAGTCAAAAGTCCTGGACGCAATGTCCTGTGACAGCTGACGAAGCTGTGAGGTCCAGAGCTTCGCCCAGGATCAGGTTTTGGTCGCTCTCTTTTTTTTTTCCTGACGTTCCATGACACATCCATGTAGCTGTCATGATTGACGACGTCTCTTTCTGCTCCGCCGTGGCCATCTCTCAGACGAACAACTGTCAAGCACGCGAGGCTGTTGATTTATTTATGACCTTTAAAAAAAAATACTAAACAAAAGCAACAGAAAGTATAGAAACCACACCGAAAAAGGAAGCAATTCAAGGGCCATCACGCCTTTATCCATCCCCTCGTAATGAATTTCAAATGATGCGGCATTTTTTCCCCAGTCGTTATTATTATTTTTACTTTTTTGCAGTGCTATTAAGGCCCTTCATTTTCCTGCCTCTTTGACTGTAGTTTTTTAATTGTCAAAAACAGTTCCTTGTATCTTTAGTGGAGACTGGCAACGCTTCGCCAGTGAGTTAATCGATAGAACTATCGATAGAATCGATTGTTGCGATATATAATTGTATTTAATGCGAGTTTTGATATTATTAATTAGTTTTTCATAACGAATTAAGTACAGATATAAGATACCAAGAATAGAGGATATATGTTAACATAAAATAGAAAATAATAAATAAGTATTAGCTTTTAAAATAGCAAATAAAACATGTATTAATTCCTTGCTCATATTGTTTAAATGATTTCCGCAGATTATATACTCTCCAAAAGCCATAAGTTGTACACATATCCCTAAATAAATCTCTTTCAACATCCCAAAACCCCACTAATCTTATACAAAAAGTTTGCCCAAAGCTCTAGGCCCAAGTACTTCATAAATATCTTAGTTCTGTTTCGTTTTTTGTTCCACTTTTTACAGGATGACGACGGTGTGGCGTCGACGACTTCGCTCCTTGCGGTCCTGCGGCTCGGTGGGGCCGTGTTGAAGGCATTCGTTAAATCATTTCGTGGCACTATCGGCACAAAAATCAAATGCCTTCGTTTAAACGAGCGATAAGGGAAATGCCTTCGAAAAGGACCTGCGCTGCCCCGGCAAAATTCACGCAATTAGTTTGTTATTGTTGTGGACGTCGAAAAGGCGTCCGAAGTCAACTCCAGTCGCGACTTTGCCTCATTAACAATAATTTCGCTTTAATAAATAACGCTAAAACATGCGCTAAATAACATTTTTAGGCTGGTCCCCCCAAACAGGAAGCCGTGGGAGAGGGGGCAAGTCACAGGGAGAAAATTTGGTAGTAGTTTCGAGTAACCAAAAACTCCTTAAGCGAATTAAAACAGAGATCATTAATTGATTTAGTCACAATTTAAACACTCTTTCTGCCATAATAATAGTCCATAATTTAGTATCTTTTGTTTTATTTAAGTCTAGTGCTTTTTCTCAGTGCACTCCTCCTTGCTGGGCGTTGAAATTAATGTGCCGCCATCCAGGGCGACACTAATTTGCCTGTGAACATGTCAAATCAGCCTCAAAGTAAATTTTACGCCAACGTTCAGCGTTCACCGTTCATGTCCAAAGTTTCCCAAGTTCTGCGCGACCCTCCCCCTCCCCACCCTCACCAACACCACCACCACCACCACCGCCACCGTTGGGCACTTAATGAAAAGGTCCTTAAGTAGTTTCCAACGGTATTTTGTTTCCGTTTGTACTTTTTCTCTGACGTCGCCGTCGCTTGTCGTTGATTTGTTATTGTTTCCACCGTCGAGCATAAATCATTCCAGCCACGCGGCACTGAAAATAAAAAGGGATACGCAATGTAGAGTTTTTAAATAAATAAATCATAATTGAAACTAAGTTTAAAATAAAATAATGCCTAGTTCCCCCATCTTTAAATCGGATATTCAAGAAGGAAATGGGTTCTTTCATTAACATCTCTGTACTTGTGTTAGCTTTATTTATGGAGTTTTTAAATTAAATAAAATTTTTTAATTAAATTTCTCTCTGTGCCTATTTCAGGACCAAAAAAAGGACTCGAACGGGCCACTTCGGTGGAGTGGAGTGGAGTGAAGTGGAGTGCAGGACGAGTGCCCTTGCCCCTCGAGTGGCTCGTGTGGTGCCGTTCGGGGTGCCATGGGAAGTGATTAAAGTCATTTAACCCACTCTGCCCGCACGGGGCGAGCTGAAATTAATTTCTAATTGCGCACAAATGTAGGCAATGTAAGCAGACAAGTGTGTGTGTGTGCGTGTGACTCATATTTCAGGGCTGACATGGGCCAAATAAAACCTAAATAAGCAACCTGATCAATAGAGAAATATCTACCTAAAAAGATATCTTAAATTAATCATTAAATAACATTTATTTTTACCTTTAAACTATATTAATTGATATTTAAAATATATATCCATATTCTTTACCTTATTTGTTAATCTAAATAAGATAGAACTTAGCTCCCAACTAAATCCCCCAGGGAAAGTACACTCCGAGACATGGCTAAGCCCTCTGGGACAGGGAAAGTGAACCGAAAATTTCCGCTTTGATTAATTGACTGCCAGAATTTCCATGTGCGTGGCAGGCCGAAAGGGTTACAGTAAAAGCCGGAGAAAGAGTCCCTTTTAACCCCCCCCCCAGTCCCCTCTGTTTGCATATGCTAATTGAGCTATAAAAATACTTTGTGACCGAAAAAAAAAAAGGAGAAAGAGGAAAGAACACACAAACATGGTCATAAAGGGAGTGTGTGTAAGCCCTGCCCTGCCCTGCCCTGCCCGGTCCTGCTCGCTGATTTTTCGATTTTCTTGGCCCCCAAACAATGGCAACTAAGTCTGATAAAGATGGCGAGAGCTGAGGTTGCAGGACCCATGCGTGATGCTTTCACATAAAAATTATGGCATTCAAGCCAAATGGAGCTTATGAGACGGAAGAAGACCCGGCCCTTGGAGGGTTAAGAGTGCTCAGCCTGGAGCCTGGCGTTAGAAACATGATTTTTATTTTACGCAACTTAAGTGCGAACAATAAAAACGATTTGGGCCAGATTATGGCCGCCCGTTGCCTTGGCTCATAATGCAAATTAGTCATGGCCGACGCATATGCAAAAGGCACCCCCTGGCTTGGCATTTGTTTAGATTTATGAGTGTCACCCGTATTATGACCAACCACTTGACTTCCTGCCGCGTGTGTGTGCGGGTGTTCGGGTGTGTGTCTCTCTGACATTTTATGCCCCGCACGTTCTCAGCCGCACACTTGACCCGATCCCCTTCAGGTCCTGCTGCCCCCTGCACTGAGAAAGAGAAGAGCCTCGACTATGAGATGCCCAGCTTTGCATGCAGCAGGGGTGGGCACTCAGAGCCCCTCAGAGCTTTTGAGAGCCGAAATAGCCACACTTTTAGGAATGAAATCTAAATAATTTAAATGCTCTAGGCAATCCCAAATATTTCTTTCTGTGCAGGCTCCCAGTCTGGCTAGGTCTCGTCACCCGTATTAATAGGTACAGTTATGGCACCCACTACTACCACATTTCGATAGTTTATGGCCTACTTGTCCCACACGGCGCATACGCAACTTCCGGACATATATTATTTGGGGACTCTTGTTTTTGTTTTGTTTATTTATTTTATACTTTTGTTTGTTAAGTATGCAATTAGCAGGGGTTTATGGTTAAGTTTTTGGAGTCCAAGTCATACACAAATAAATATTATAAATAAATTCAATACGAAAGAAAATGTAATGCCATAAAATAAGGGAAATAATAAATATAAAAAGAAATTACTTGCGAAAGTATGTATCATTAAAGATATATACTCAATCCATTACAAGGAATTCTTATAATCAATAAACCTTTTCTAAAGGACTTCAAAGCGAACTTAAGATATGTATGTATGTTTATATATATTTATTTAGATTTAGATGTAGATAGATCCCCTTTTATCCTTTCATCCTCGACTGTTTTTAAGTGAATTAAGCAGCTAAGTGAGTTTGCGGTGTCGCAACTTTGTCGCATCCAAAATCTTATAGCTCATCAACTTGGCAGGCCAAGGATATATACACAATCCCGAAACATATATGCTGGCATGTTTTCCCATATAGCCTGGTATGTCCTTCCCTCGCCTTCCACTTCCTGGCAATTACGGGCGAAAATTCGACAACAAAACCAAATAATATTAACATATAAATTGCACAAAGTGCCGCTGATTTAGTTTTATGAAAGAGAAGGAAAATGGGAGGAAGAGAGCGAGGGAGAGAGCTAAAAGGAGTGAGGTTAGGGGCGACAGACTTTGCCAGTTTGTTTTTACGTCTTTGTCGTCATTTACGTTTATTATTCCGATTTTCTAGCGCAGAAAAATAACACTTATGTGCACACACACACCACACACACTCCCTACACACACACAAATGTGTATGTAAATGCTGGCTGCCAAAATTTGGCTTCCACCGAGAAATGTCCTTTATTTTCTAAAAAAGGAAGGATTTCGGGGTTTCACGCACGCACAAGTCAGGGGCGGAGGGGTGGGGGATGGGGGGTAACAACCAACAAACCAACCAAGCAAAGACACCAACCCACCAACCACCCAACAAGGATTACCCTCCCGAAGGACACCCCTTCTGCCGCCTTCACACGCGTCAACAATGAGAGTGCCATCTCGTTTTTGCGCACATTTCCGGCATTTGGCCAAGTCCGCTTCGGCTTTTGCCCCCGTCCCTCCCCTCCCTTGGCATTATCTAATGCCAACCCTGTAGACCTCCCCCTCTGCTCCTTCTGCGGGGCTTTTAGCCTTCTTTCACATACAATTTACTGTCGTTTCAAAGCTAAACAGTTATGGTCTCCCTCCCTCTATCTCTCTCTCTGCATCTGTCGCTGTCTCTGTCTCTTTTTATGGGGCCCAAAATGTCGTCGACGACGACGACGGGAAATTGATATTTTTCGATAAAACTTTTTTCTTTTCTGGCACACTTGATCGAATTTTGTATGTTCGTATAAGGCGATGGGTGGAACCATGTAATGTGGGTACAGTAAGGATTGGTTTAGGCAATCTAAATAAACATTAGAACTGATAATAATTGAAGATCTGCAAAAAATCGAAGTTATCGATGTTTTTATATGCAAAATATGATTATTCATCGATAGTTAGAGGAGTTCTTCCAGCTTTAATGTTAACCAATCTTCAAAGCAATTTTCAAACCCCTTTTGCAATATTAGAAGAACAGTTTTAGTCGTTTATCGATAACTTCGATTATTATTATATGAAAAATTAATAGTTAACCGATAATTGAGAGATTCTTCCAGCTTTAAAGTTAATTAATCTTCAAAGCCATTTTCAAAAGCCATTTGCCATTTTAAAAGAACAGTTTTAGTCTCGAGTTCTTGAAGATCTGGAAAATAATAGAAGTCTTTAATATTTTTATATGCAAAAATGGATTATTAATCGATAATTAGAGTAGTTCTTCCAGCTTTAATGCTAACCAATCTTCAAAGCCACTTTCAAAAGTCTTTTGCAATATTAAAAGAACAGCTTTAGTCTTAAATTCTTAAATTTTCGTCAAAAACATCGATAAATATCGATGTGCTGCACACTCTTATGCCGATAAATCCATAAAACATTTGTCAAAAGGCTTCTTACCTTTAATTCATTATCTGTCTTTATTTTTGCCTCAAATTCTTAATTCAACTTCAAAAAGATCAATAAATTTCGATGTTCTACCTCCTCTAATCCCGACGCATTATCAAAATGTTTCTCAAAAGCCATTTTCCTAATTTAGTTTTACTTTTAACTTTAAATTCTTAATATTTCTTTATTTAAGAAATATTACCTTTAATTTAATTTTTCATTTTCTAGATATTTTTAAAAGGGAATTAATTTCCCAAAAACCCTTACAAAGCAATCTCCACTGTTTGCCTGAATTCGCATACAATTTGGTTTAAAAACGAATTGATTTCCTTTCCATTTTCCCTTTTTTGTGCCACCCCGGACTCCGTGCTTTTCCAGCACCCAGAAAGTATGTTCTTTTGCTCCATAAAAGCCAACATTTAGTCATTTCTGCTCTGTGAATTTCCCCTTTTTTTCTGTGTAACCCCTTCCCTGGCATTTTTATTTGTAAATGCGCGGAAATTGTTAATTTTATGGCCAGCCATATCCGTAGTTCCCCCTTTTCTCCCCAGCTTCCTGGAGCCCCCCCCCCCATTTCCATTTCCAGCTGCTGCGGCCCCTGTGGCATTTCCAAAATGGCCGCCGAGTTGTCATAATGGGGCAAGGGTTCGGGCTCGGGCTCGGGCTCGGGATCGGGGCCCAGAAGTAAATGCACCAATCGCATTATGGTCGTCCAGCGTTTTGGCCTCAAATTGCCGATTGCCAACTGCAGCATGCCCCTGGAAAAGCCCCGCCTCGCCGGAGGATCGCATAATGGTCGATCGATCAGCGGATCGATAGTCTGGCCTGGCCCGGCTTGGCCCGGCCTGGCCTGGCCTGGAAATTGTTGAACCTCGGGCAGTTTGGCCCACGTTTTGCAGACATTTTCCTTTTCGGCCCGTCTATAATTTCCAGCGACGGGCCAATTGTTTTTCGAGAGTCAAATAAAATGCACTTCGGCTGCTGCACGTCCAGCCCCCGCTGCTTTTACACAGGGAAAAAATATTAAATAAAGTTTTTCAACCGATCTCAGAGGGTTACATTTACTAGCAGCTATAGTACGAATTTGTAAGATTTATATATAATATTCCAAGCAGCAGGAAAATATTTTAAAGATTTTTAAATCTGTAAAATACATTCTTTTCGTAGTATCTTTACTGACACATTACTATTATTTTTAGTAATATTTCGAATGAAAATAGTAAGATTTCACCTTAATAAAATTTACCTAAAAAGGTCCACAGTATTTTGTTTTAGTGTATCATTGCCCCTGGCAGCGTTTGTGGCCTTTTGTCTGGTATATAATTTGCACAAATTGCAATTTAGAGAAATATAAGGAATCGCAAAAGGAAAAGGACAAGACAAAACAAAATACAAACCAAAAAAAATAATACAAAACATTATATTATTTTACAGGAGATGCTACGACTTTATTTAGGGTTTATTAATTTAGCAAAAGGTATATATAAATATTTATATTATTGATGGGAGAAAACTTTAGAGACTTTATTATTATTTATATTCCACATTTTTTGTATTTAGAGATAACAAATGAATACAAATTAAATTAAAATATTCTTAAAAATGAGGTCCAAAATGTATTTCCATACCAATTCACAAACTTGGCATTTTATTTGAACATTGCTGCTTGCTTAAATTTGAAAATTGTTAAAATATTCCTCAAGCCAAGAGCTGTAGCCAATTCCTCCTTCGTTGTGGCCGAATCTGGAGTTCATATAGACAACCCCTATAGGAGCTAAGCCTGCTATAAGCCAGATCGTTGTGGCTGGAAGCCCGTGTGGACCTCGATGGCACTGCTAACATGGCCAACTGGCAATCGCCGGCGAATGGGAAACATAGAAATCACGTTTCGGCCATCAACGCTGCAAATGCAACAATTTTGGATGGATCGAAGGATGGATGGCTGCAATATTTCTTCATTGTACTGATTATCGGTTGTAATGTTGCAAATTAAATGCCTTTGCCATCAATCAAACAATCAAACGAAACTGCCAACTGGCAACTGGCCATCATGGTGGAGCTCGAACTCGGACTCGGACTCGGACTCGAACTCGAAATGGAATCGAAATTAAATGGAATAATACGCTGGAAGAGCGATTCAAACGCCGCACAGTTGGATTTAGCGGCACTGTAATTTCCCATATTCGAGCATTTTTATGAGAAAACTTAGCGAAGCCCAAATTGGCCGGACATGTTCGGAGGCCCTGTGTTTGGGACTCGGCGATTACCCGAATACGATAAGGAATTTATGAGAGAATTAAATGGCACAAATTGATGAGGGAATCGCCAATTGGCAATTGCCAATCTCGAATTATATATTCCCCCTCGACTGATATTTAAACCCCTGGCCGGTTATTATAAGTTTGAACAGAGAGCGGTATCAGGGTAGTATGTATCATATTTTTTTCAGTTTCAGGACACTATAGCTTTCATAGGGCATCCCAACTTCGGCTAGCTTTCTAGCCTGGGTTTTTATTTCAATCGTTTTTTTTTAACTCCGCCTGCCATCTGCTCTGACATCGTTCCCCATCGCCACGGAGTCTAGGTCTAATCGTGGCAGATCTTGGCTGATAAAAAATAATTATGAATGGGAGAAGCTTGCTCCTCGGCACTCTAATTGAAAATGCAAACAGCCAGCACAATAATTAAGAGGGATGCCGAGGAGTTTCAGGCCTAGAAAATGCATTTACTATGTGTTTGTCTTGGCGATAAAGATGAAGATGTGGACTATGAGGTACCCAGTGGTAAATAAATATATTGATAATAATTAAATAATAAACTAAATGGTAGAAGGAACTTGAATAAATAAGAGGCTTCAAAATGAAATTCTAATAAGGGGTTACAGGAGTTAAATCCATATTAAATCCATTAAAAGGGGTCATAGCTCACAGATCTCATCTCAAATTTCTCAGATAAAATAAGGAAACTTAATTAAATATTTAAATTAAATAGTGAACCATCCTGGTCCAATATAACCACATATATCCCCAAGCTACAGCGTATAGACAACAGTATGAGAAATCGGCCAAGATGATGACGCTTGAGATGGGTTGCCAGCGCGGATTGTTTGGAGAAACTTTGTGCAACAATTAGCAGCAGGCCGCGCTGCAAGTTGCAAGTTGCAAGTGGCAGGTTGCTCGTTGCTGCTTCCAAACGAGATTTACTTAGTGGAGCAGCTGGCGGAGAGGCTCGTAATTAAGCTCTTAAATGAATTTGATTGTGTGAACATAACGGAGACAATGCCGGGCCCGGGCGAATAATGAGCAGCGGCGCAATCACTTTCTTATTGGCTTACTTAAACGAGTTCGAGCCGTGGAAAAACCCAAACCACAACTCAATACGGGTCGATCCGAGTCGCAGCCAACCCTAACCCAAACCCTAACCCGGAAGGGGTTCGCTCTGCTCTTTTTTGGCCCGCGATACGATCGCAGCGATAAGATCGCCAGAAACTGAAATGTAAATTACAACAAAAAACGCAGGGTGAGCGAGGATGGCAGATACCAGATCTGGTCCTAGAACACACCAGATGCCAGATGCCTATCAAGCGGCGGATTTGTTCTAGCCGCCGCACAAATAGCACTCTTAGGCCCAGCCCAGGGGATCCCATCTCATCCGATCTGGCCCGAGGACTCAGCTGGTGGCCAGAGGTGTGATCGCCGGGGATCGCCCGCTGGGAGCGCAGATCTGGGGATCCAGAACGCGTGCCCCGCCTGATTAGCGCAAAATGTTAATTTCACACTTTGATCGCATTTCCACGACTGCGCCGAAGATGCGTTAATTTAATTTCAATTTAGTTTGCTGCTCATCTCGGCAACAGTCAGTCCATCAATCAGCCGGGCCGGCTGCTCCACTACATAGCAAGATACACAAAAAGAAAAAGTGAATAAATAAATAAAGAAAGAAAATATTAAAAAGGTTTCGTCAAGGGAAAATGTTAAAGATATTAACTAAACTTATTTGGGACTTAGATAATATTAACACCATTTAAAAAGCATGAAATCTACAAATCTAGAGTTGTCATTGAATCAATCGTTCAATCCAAGGCAACCCTAACCTTCGTAAATACCAGGGCTACAACACTTGAACAAAGGATAACAAAATAAACTAAATACACTACATTTTAATTAATAAGCCTGAGTTTCCACATAAGATTTTCTTGTTTTTACTTTAAATGTAATAAATTACAAAAATACTAGCTAACCTAGTGGCACGTTAAGGTGACCATCCCAAAAACAAAGGCTTATAGAGTGGCCAGTGGCCACCCGTAAAATGTCGTGAAAAGTATCGATAAGTTATCGGTAAGCAAAGCACGTCACGGGATCTGTCAAAAATGTCATAGGAAGAAAATGTTCCTTTATTTAGTTTTGTGAGACGAGTGCTGCTTGAACAATATAACTTTAAAATGTGAGCAAATAAATAGTGATTATTTTAAGTGAATGTGTTTATAAAAATGTGCAATCAGAGGACAACTCAAGGCATAAAGTACCCCAGCGGCAGTCTGTTTGGTGAGTTGGGAGCGAGTTCTGCTTTTTATGGTTAAAACAAAATGTTCTAGACCTTGAGAGATTTTAAGAATACATTTCCTTTAAACAGGAGGCTCCAATGGCCAGGGAGATGCCATCTACAGACGCTGCTGCAGAATATCAGGTGAGTGCGGAAGCTAGTTTTCCTCGTTTTTAAGTTCTTCTGACATTTGACACATGTCCATAAGTATGCACATATATATATCATGACACTGCATTTTTCTACCCATTTAAAAGGTAAAAATAGCTTAAGACCAACCAAAAAAGTAAGTAAAAGTACACATACTCTTTCACCCTCGAGTTCTCAGTATTATACATATTTGTGAATTATTTTTATCTGTGTACTGTGGCTACTCATATGCTCAGATACACCCTGACAAGCATCCTCAGTTGGCCAGAAGCGGTTTTATTAACAGCCGCTCGTCAAGTGGTTTTCGGCCTCATTGTTGCATTTTGTCCTACAGCGCTGCCTTCAAAGGCATTCCACTGCCAGTTGCTTTATCTGCATTCATCAGTCGCCAAACAAAACAAGTCAACTGGCTTCATTTGTAATGGATCTCCATCTCCATCGCCATCTCTGACTCCGTCTCCATCCAGAGATCCAGAGATGCTGGAGGAGCAGGAGCCGGAGCCCCCAGATGGATCCCAGCCAAGTTGGAGGCGGCTGCGCAGTAGTCAAGGCTCTGATTGCTGGGCATTAATCACTCGGGGTCCGGGCATGGACTGGGGTGTGGATACCGAAATAAGGTGCACTGGGAAAAATACTTCCAAATTTGCTTAAAGAGAAGTTAAGGTAGAAAGAAACATATTACAACTAATATTTCACAAGCGTTTCCCTTTTAAAAAGAGCCATAGTTTGGCTGCACTTTATTTTTGTTATTACTTGCTTTATAATTATTTTATTGAATATTTTTGTAAGTGCAGTTTCGGCCGCAAGACTGCTACCTCCCCAGCTACTTATTGTAGGCTAACAAATCTCATTGTTGTAATTGTTCCTGCGGCTTCCAGATCGCCTCGGTTCGGTTCGCTCGGTTTTAATGATGATCGTAATGATCTCGCAAATCGATCGCAGCTCATTAGACACTTTAGTCCGCAATCGGAGCTTTTGCCAGCTTTTGTATCTGCGGTCTGCCGTTTTTGTTATTTTTTTTTTTTTCTCTTTATGTAATCAAGCGCTTAAACATTTACTATTAACAAATTTACAATAATTTATAACATTTTGCGGCGGCAACAGCGCTGGGTAATCGGAGAGCGTTAGGTTCGATGATCGGGCGAACTGCAAACTATTGCGGCTGCGACTATTGATCTTAAGTGACTCGGTTGGGCAAGTTATACTTATTATATAGATATATTCCATATCGATTTCTAGAGGTATCAGTAGTGGTATCGCTAGTATCGGTAGTATCAGTTATTTAATGCGCAACTGTACTGAATTGACAGTTTAGAGAAGATGTAATAAATCGATGATTGCAATGTCGTTTAGGGTATTTGGTTTAGTTGTGATTATAATGGGGAGAGGGAAAATGGGGGGAGAGAAAAATTACTCACTGCAAGGTATGACTGAGATGGGGTCCCAAAAGCAGATGCTTTGATATCTGAGCCTCCTTGAAAGTTTAATGTAATCTGGATATTGATTTCTTAAAAAGAAGAAAGAGGAGTTTAATCAGATTATTCCTATATTTAATTTTTTATTTATATTTAATACTTTATGACTTAAAACCTGCACATATATAAACCCGAACCGATCGAAATCGACCAGTTTTAGCCGCTATATTAATTGTCTTGTCTTTCACCTCACACTTGGCTTAGCTTGGCTTGGCCTGGCTTGATCTCTTTGACGTTCGCCGGCCCAGGCCTCATGCCTCATGCCTCCCAATGTTCAACTAATTGCCTTTTGATTCGGATTGATCATAGATCCGTGGCGGCTTCAGGGTGGCTGCTCTAGCTCCGGCTGAAGTGCCTCCAAAAGCTGCGTTGGCGGCGGCTCACTCGATGTCCGACGGAGTACAAGAACGCACAGTAGCCACTTTTGGCTAAAAGATTCCGATAAGCGACGGCAGCTGGCGAGGATCTGGCTAGCAGGAGAGCAGGAGAGCAGATTCCCCTGCACTCACTTCATTAATAACTCTTGCATTGATCATTAATTTCCCCGTTCCGCGCTTCATTAATCGTCCCGCAGCGCAGGAAGCGCTGTGTTCTGGCCGCCAAGATGAGGAAGGAGTCCGTGGTTATGGCCAGAAGTTAAGGCCAGAAGCCAGAAGTCGTCGAGGCTACAAAATGTGCGGCACATTTTCTTTTTTGGAGGGGGAGG
The DNA here is from genome assembly GCA_008044355.1 of Drosophila lacteicornis. Lineage (NCBI taxonomy): Eukaryota > Metazoa > Arthropoda > Insecta > Diptera > Drosophilidae > Drosophila > Drosophila lacteicornis. The sequence goes on from VNKF01013801.1 coordinate 39,429, forward strand.
TAGGGCACGTGCCTGCTCCTAATTAGGGCCAGGAAAGCATGCTTTTCATACTCTATTGCTTAAAAGAATAAGAATAAACATTTACGGTGAGCTTTAACCCCACAAAATCCCAATTAGCCATCCGGCATTGCGGATTCTGATTGTATTTTACGGCCGCATAATTGCATTCTGCCTAAATGCGAAATAGGCGACAGGATCGCACACACAGAGGTCCTAGGATATTCCTTTATGCAAATCGAGGAGCGTTCGTCTCCGGCGCCGGCAGTAACGGTGCTGAACATGCAAACTACCAGCCGTGAAAAATCTCGTATCAAATATTTTACAGCATTTTTTGTGCCTGCCTGAACACTGCGAGCTCTCGGCCTATATGTCCGCCTGCCTAAGGGGTAGGGACCCTGCCTCATCCTCGTCCTCATCCTCATCCTCGGCCTGGTCACAAGCCACTAAACAGTGTGCCCATCCAGCCAGAGGCCCATCCCAATGCCAGTTCGAATTCCCCATGGGCCAAACCATTTGAAAATTTCGCTTAGCGTCGCCAGGACAACAGCAACAAAAAAAAAATAAAAATAAAAATAAAACCCAAACGAAACGAAATCAAAGCGAAATCGAAACAGGATAAATAAATGTGCACATTTCCGCCTGGCGCGCATATCCTGTCCACGCTTCCTGACCCATCCCATCCCATCCCGGGCCATCCTCCCCCGACTCGTCGCTATCTCTTTTATATATATTATTGATCTGCCGCGCATAAAAAGCCCATTTAAAAACAGCAAAAAGAACAGAGGCGCAAAAAATCTCTCCCTTACCCCCGGAACGTGGAAATTTCCCCGAAAAACGTACCAGGATTTGTGTAGAAAAATTTCCGCGCGCACACTTGAAATTGTAAAACTGGCCATTTTCGGGGCGAGGATGTGTCCGTGTCCGTGTCCGTGTCCGTGTCCGTGTCCGTGTCCGTGTCCGTGTCCTGGGGTATTTTGCCGATTGGCTAGACTATGTGCCGGGGGGGGAACTGGGACCCTGGACAGGGTCTGGCCTGGCGGGGACTCCCTCTTTCCCTCTCTTTTTGGGAGTAACAGCATTTGGCTGAATTGAAGCAGAACGTAGCCGCTGAGCGGCTGGAAAAAATCGTTGACAAATGAACGAGGCACCGGGGGAAAGGCATTTTGGAGGTTACACTGTTCCAAATGGATCAGGGAGGTATTTTCCTGGTAGGAAATTCTTCAAAAAAATCATAGGGTGTGGGTAAAAAAAATCATTCTCTGATTTGCGAAGTAGAAAACATTTTATTCGAAGCTTAAAACTATTTTAGCTTTTTAAATACTCTATGACAGGATGCCCTTAATTTATCTCTTAGAGATAGTTTCTCTTTAAGAACTTAATAAAATTATAATTTTATATAAACCTATAATATTTTCTGTAACTTCAGTCCCATAGTGACCTCCCCAAAGGACCATCAATTTGTGCAAATTCACGAGCCGTTGCAATTTAAGAACCGCTTGCTCTCATAGCCATTTTGATTTTAATTTCAAGTACCATTTTTCCCCATTTTCTCATTTTCCTATTTTCCAACAGTGGTTCTTGCTTTTTTTTTGTGCCCTGCTCCTTTAATGCTGTTTTTTTCCTGCTGGATTTTCTTCTTTTACAGCGCTTTAGTCTCTTTTATTCCTCGTCGATTTCCATTAAAATTCAATTGATGTGACTTGGGGGGGGGGGGAGGGGGGGGAAATCGGAATCGGATCGGAAGTGCCCAGTCAACTATCCTCGTGTGTGTGATTGTGTGTGATTTATCGAAGATTAGAGTAACATTCAAAATAAAATTTCTGGCTAAGTGCTTGGCAAAGCAGAGAAATTCAAGCATTTTAGCAGCAATTCATGTGGGATTTGAAAAGGGGAATGGGGAGGGGGAGGGGGAGGGTGACGACACACACACACATACACACAGAAAAACACACATGCATTTATAACATATGGTTTGTTATAAAAGAAAGTTTCAGAGTTAAGTGGAACAAATATTCTTGAAATACCGACTTTTCCCAAGTATATCTATAAAAAGGTAGAAAATTATCTAAGTAAAATTAAAAATAAATAATATCGAATATTTAAATAAAATTTCCACATGAAGTACCATTAAAAATATAAATTTAACATAAATAAACTGGACGTTATCGCTATTTCCATCGAAATTATATAAAATAGTTGTATTTAAGCTGGAAGAAAAATATTAAATTACTTATGATTTCAGTACGTAACAGTATTGTTACCATAAAATACCTTATGGGAGTTAAATATATATATTTAAATACATTAAATATTAAATATATATAAGAAATATGCAAACGTTACTAATTTACATTTATATCAATAATATATTAAAATAGTAATGTGCCAACAGCATTTCCCTGTTACTAATGACGACAAAGCCCGCAAGTTCCGAACTGCAGGAACTTAATTTATTATAGACTGCAATGAAACAATTGCCCAAATACACCCAGAAACTAGTAAGAAAGTAAAGCAAAATCTACTATTCCCAGTAAGAAATGCTTAAGCTTACCTAACGTATTTTTCCCGTACCCAAAAACCCCTCAAAAATTAAAAACGGAACTGCCGTTGAGCTCGAACTTATAAAGCCATCAACATGTGGTTAATTTTTTGCGCCCCAGCTTCCCGGGCACTCCGTTCGTGCTCGCCATATGTATTTCCGATCCGCAGGTGATTACAAGACTTCCGGTTAGGGGAGGGGGAGGGGGAGGGCGGGCATGCGTTGCCCAAATTAAAACAAAAGTCTAACCTAAACGGAAGTTATTTCCAGGCCGTGTACGACGTGTGTAATGGCGTAACTATAACATTATCATTTTCAAACCGAAAATTTCTTTCGAAACCAGCTCGAAAAAAAATAAAAATAAAAATAAAAACGGGAAGGGGAAGCACTTGTGCAGCAGCTCTCGGCATCACAATGGGGGAGATCTGAAAATCGAGTGGAAAACTAATTAAAGCAGATAAAGAGTCGCATTAAAACAATAGATAAAGTAAAGCCGGGGGTGCATGCATAATTGAGTTTGAGTTTCGGTTTGGGTTTCAGTTCGGAAGCGTCCAACTCAATTAAATTCATGTGCGCCGCGTCCCCCAACAGTGGGCTCTCTCTCGGGAGGTATTGTAAATAATATGATATTATATTTATTTTTTAAGTCCAACTGTTGCAAATATTATACCGTTTTTATAGACATTTTCATAGTTTTGAAATAATGTGTGAGGCATTATTTATACTTATTTATTTATCTTTTACTTTAAGTTAATACTTAATACTAGATAATTAAATACTAGATTGATTTCGCTCCTTGCTTTGCTTTTTTCCCAGACTTAACCCCAAAATTAAGCCATAACTTGTACCTTTTGGTGGCACTGTACTTTGTATGGCTTACAAGTTACATAGTTATGGCAAACACGAAAAAAAGGGCTGCCTCTAAAACAGCCCATTTCCTATTGTTTTCGCAAATGAATTTGCAAACTCGATCTATCTGTATCTGCATCTGCCTCCGCCTCTGCCGCTGTATCTGTATCTGCCGCTTATAATTACAACTGGCACAAACAATGGGTATTTGTGAAATTGTCACTATTTAGCATATTTGGTCACGAAACGCTTGGCTACAGTTTTTCTGTATTCTTTATGAGGCATAACAATTTATGCGTTGGACCAATTTTATAAAAAAAAAAAAAACTCTGAACCGATCCACAAAGTTGAAAAGTTGAAGTGTTCGTTTCGTTTCGCATTTTTCCATTTTCCCCCCGGTAACGGACAAAAATTAAATGGAAATTTCAACAGGGATTTCCGCTTCTGATCATGTCACTAAAATAGCCACACATAGCAGTATCTTTTTTGATCTTTTGTGCGTGTTCAGGCCTCAGTTCCATGGGCCAATTTTGATAATGACCACACACTGGAAAAGCATAATAACTTTCGGCATAATTATGCGTGGCAAGCGGGGTGAACGCATACCATTACATTATGGGGTTAATACCGAAAGAGTTTCAATCAGCGCAAAGTTTGGCCTGGAATTCGCAAGGCGTTCTTAGTTTCTTTTCTAAAATTAATAAATTACAACTGAGCAAATAAACCCCGCTGAAAAGAGTACTAAGTACCACAACTTTCTACTTAATTATTTATTTTTCCTCCCACATCCCATCGGTAACAAATACTGACCTAATAAATCCTATACTCGTAAATGGGAAACTCTTCTCTTCACTCGCTGGCCAATTAGCATAGGAATTTACTATCTTCCTCGCTTTTTTTTTTGTTTTTTATGTATGCTTCATGTTTTTGTGGCTCCATTAATTAAGTAAGGAAATTTACGCTGAGATTTGTGCCAGTTTCTGACCCTAATCTTGGCTAAAAACCTTTTGTGCAGCAGGCTGCATTTTTTATGCCAATTAAGTGTCGCATGCAACGAACGGAGGCGTTGGCATCTTGGCAATAACTATGCACATAATAACCCAATTTGGGATTGCCATAGACAGGGTACACAGAGAGAGATTTTTGAAGACATTTGAAACATATGGAAACTACAGAAAATATTCAAGAGCCAGCGTTTCTCGCGGTGCACACTTTCGCCTGGCAAGTGGTTCGGTTTTGTGCTTGGATTCCATGGGAAAATCTGTTGCAATTAGCTGCTCACTTTGCAAACAAGAAGCCGTCTGAAAGGCTGGGAGAACACGCAGCGAAAACAATTTCTAAACGCGCTCAAAACGACTTAATTATGAGTGAGAAATATGCGCGGCGACCGAGCGAGCAACTGTATCTGGCCGTACTTGTATCTGTATCTGTATCTGTATCTAATGCAGCCCCATCCAGCTCCCCCCCCCCCGGGCAACCTTAATTGCTCCCACTCAATCAAGGCGGACCACCTTCATTAGACATTTGCGGTAAAAAGCTTCGGTAAAAATTACAACAAAAGCGCAAAATAAAAATAGAGAGAGAGCACGAACATCTTATAACAAAAACCTACAAACCGAGTTCACACGACGTGATGAACCCGATGAATAATTAGCAGGCACCAGATGTATGTGCGCTGATATCGGGGCATAGTTATAGCGCCAACAGTGACTCGCCATTAATCACGGGCGAGAGAACTGAAAATGTGACTCTCGAAGGGGCTTATTAGTCTGTATTAATTATCTAAACTAATTGTGACGACTTAAATAATGTCAAGTAAATTATAAACATTATTGTAATCATCTCTTAAGGCAACAAAGTTATGCCCAAGACCCGAACGGTGTGCTTCTCGTTTACCCTATTGAATTTCATATTTGGAATTCTCGTTCTCCGCTCTTTTTTTTTTTGTGCATTCGCGAAACCATAGAAATATATGTATTTCGTATGAGAAATTAGTGGGCAATGTAAATAACTGTTAGGAGCTGCTTACAGTGGTTAAGAAAATATTCAAATGGAAGGACTTTAAGTAGAAGAGGCTGAAAAGTTAACCTCTTGAGCAATAAATCTTTATTAATATCTCTGAACTTCATTGAGGTTGATATTACTCATTTTTATTTTAAAAATATTTATACTTAACTCTTGCTTAGCACTAGAATTATCAAAGGGTTCTATCGGTAAACTAAGGATATTTTCGCAGGATACTGATTATGGAAGAGGTGTCTCTCCTCCAAACAACTTAAGGTTTCGAAACCATAAATATTTAAATAAAATAAAACATATGAGCCACTGTAAGTATCACCTACCCCTCCTGGAAATTCCACTCTCAGCTCCCCCCCCAAAAAAAAGTGAATGCAGAGTGCACTGCAAAAAAAACTTGATAATACAAATTAATCAAAAGTTCTTAAGAAATTAATAAAAGGTTTAAATGAAGGTCTTACCTAAATAATATTAAATAATAGTTTATTTAGGCCATAATCCTTTGAGAGAAACTTCCCATTTGCAAGCCCTTCCCAAAATATTTCTGCCAGTGTAAGAATTCTCCCTGGCTGACCACAGGCATGCCCCTGGTATTGGTATTGGTGTTGCTCACACACTCACACACACACACACCGAGACACCTCATCGCTTGCGGTCAACTCTCTTGTCAGCGACAATTCCCCATAGACTTTGTTAAACCTTAAAATTAGTTTAAGTATTTAGTTACCAATTTAGTGCGGTGCAGGGAGAGGGGGGAGTGGGGGGGATCAGGGTCGAAGTGCCAACCGCCGGAGGGGGGGGAGGGGAGATAGGAGTTGTGGGGTCTGGCCAGTGTCCGAGCGTTGATGTTGTCGATGATGTGTGCGGTTTCTGTGGCGAGAAGGCCTGAAAGCGAAGCTCTGAAAACGAGGGCTTCTGAGCGGATTGATAAAAAAAAATATTAAAGAAAAAAACAAAGGTGAGGAACGGAGGAAGGGAGGAAGGTGGTGGTGTCCGAGGCAGTTTGTCAGCTGGAAAAGGTGTACTAAACACGTGTGTACTCGTAGGCTATTTATTATTAAGCTATTGGCCAGTAACTAGCTTAGGGGGCAGTCGAGTCATTAAAACTATACATTAAATATCAATATAGGTTATGTTATATTGAGATAATATTAGTTACTAAGTTACTACATTGCTGTGTCTTTAATAAACTAAATTTTTAGTCCCGAGCCCATGTCTTGAGGATCATATTTCTGTGCTAAAAAACCCTCAACTTTTTCTTGGTGTTGTGTGTAAGCTGTAAAAATGAATATTTATAATATAGATAATCATTAAAAATACCACAAAAATGGTAAAGCTTTCAGGGTGATTATAATTTTTACCAGAAATATATACCCATATATTTTATTTATTAAGAAAAAGCCTTAAGCATCTTGCCATTCACATTTTTCAACTAAACTTGTAGGGCAATATTTTCATCTTCAGTTACAAAATTTCGTTTCAAATTTTGCGCAACATATTTGCAGTTTTTTAAGTTTTTTTTCTTAATTTTTTACGTTTCTTAATTCCTCGTTTGGTATTAAATTGTGTGGTTTTTGTGGTGGTGTCGGACTTAAGTACCCCGCATTTCTGCAACATTTTCCACTTGACAAAAGCCAGCCGAAGGAGCGATGATCGAGCAGGATGGAGGGAGCAGAGGGTGGATGATGATGACGAGGGAAAGGAAAGGAAGAGAGAGAGAGAGTAGGACAAGGAGAAGAAGCAGGCAAAGATGAAGCCGCAAAAGCGAAGACGCTTGGCCGTAAAACTTCAGCAACAACTTCAACTATTATGGCCAGTGGTCAAGCATTTAGACGCGGCCGAGAAGGAGCTGCTCACGCACACAGTTTTACTTATTGATATACTGAGAGAAAATTTATACCAAAACTTAAAAATAATTAAAACAATAGTTAAGTGTAAAGAGTAAAGAGTTAAGAGGCAACCTAAAAAGCATATACACTCAGAAAAATAATCGCCCTGAAATTTAGAAATTCGCCATACTTTTGTCACCAAAGGCGACTCGCCCTAATAAGCAGAAATTTGTTTTCTAATATTGAGAAAATTTATTTCTAAGAAAAAGGGCATCTGACCTTAAAATAAAGAAAACTATTTTCTAAAATGTAAAAAAAATTTCTAAAGTCTAGGGTAGTTAATGTCTTAAATTAAGAAATAAATTTTTCTAAATTTAAGAAATTTTATTTTCTTAAAATTAGAAAAGATATTTTTTTTTTTTAATTTAGAAATATGTTTTTCTGAAATTTAGAAAGGCATTTTCTATTATTAAATAAAATATTTTTTAAAAGTATAACAAATTTTTCTATTCTTTTATTTTCCATTTACATATTTATGTACACTTAAATTTTCATTTTTCTTTGCTTAAAAATAATATAATGTTTTAAAAATACATTTTTGGTTTTAGGTATAACTTATTGTTAAGACTATGATATTCGATAGGGGGATACGTTAGTGAGCTTTGGTGAATTAATTTAAAATTTAAGTATTTTACTTTTTCATAGCAAGTCAGATGGTCAGAGTAAAGAACCTCAATTGCGACACATAAATAGAATAATTGATTTTCGCGAACACAAATTTCCTTAATTTCAGCTGCTACAAAGTCTGGATTAAAATTATAAAGTACAAATCCATTTCTATATTTAATGTTTTGAACTTGCACATGAGCAAAACAAGTTATGTTGTCAATGTCCTTAACCATCTGCAGAAGTTCATTTTTGA
>VNKF01013804.1:0-11622 GCA_008044355.1 Drosophila lacteicornis
CCGTTTTCAAGGTTGAAATGCTGCTTGTAAAGGGGCGAGGCCACGACAGGCTGACCCTTCAGGTCTCCCATGATGCCGCGCCCCAGAACATTGGCGTGAGAGAAAGGGTCGTGGTTATCAACGGCAAAAACCCGGCCGCCACCAGCGTCATCCGGCAGATAGAAAAGGGCAATCTGCGCATCCTGATGGAGTGCGACAACGCCGGAGCGTGGTACGAGGTCGTTTTGGGCACACAGGTCTGTCCAGTGTGCAGGACCTGCGCCCAAGGGATATTCTGGCAGGTTGTCGGCAGGTTTGATCTGGTCGCGTTCAGGCTCGGTGCGAATGTTGGGGTCGGGGCGGCTGTCATTCACGAATGTACGGAAACGCTTGAGTTTTTCCTGATCTGTCAGCGCGTCTTTCCATTCGCAATGATAGGTATCAACCACATGCTGCATCTGGCGTTCCAGCTCCGCGCAAATGCCTAAACTGTCATGGATGATGACATCTTTCAGATAGTCCAGGCCGCCTTCCAGAGTTTCACGCCAGACTGAGGTTCTCTGAAGTTTGTCTGCGGTGCGGATATAAAACATCAGGAACCGGTCAATATATCTGACCAGTGTTTCTGAATCGAGATCTGTAGCGAACAGTTCCGCATGGCGGGGGCGCATGCCGCCATTGCCACAGACATACAGGTTCCAGCCATTTTCGGTGGCGATTACGCCAACATCCTTACTTTGCGCTTCCGCACATTCACGCGTGCATCCCGACACGGCAAATTTCAGTTTGTGGGGCGAGCGCAGACCCTTGTAGCGGTTTTCCAGATCCAGCGCCTTGCCCACGCTGTCCTGCACGCCATAGCGGCACCATGTGCTGCCAACGCATGATTTGACTGTGCGGGTGGATTTGCCGTACGCATGGCCGGTTTCAAACCCGGCATCGAGCAGTTCCGCCCAGATTGCGGGAAGCTGGTGCAGATGTGCGCCAAAAAGATCAACGCGCTGGCCACCGGTAATCTTGGTATAAAGATTATATTTTTTAGCAACCTGACCAAGGGTGATCAGCCTGTCTGGCGTAATTTCTCCCCCCGCGATGCGGGGCACGACAGAGTAGGTGCCGTTTTTCTGGATATTCCCCATGAAGGTATCATTCGTGTCCTGCAGGGGAATATAGAGAGGGTCTGTAATCGGTTTGTTCCAGGCTGAAGCCAGAATGGAGCCGACTGTGGGTTTGCAGATATCACATCCAAGACCGCCATTGCCAAACTGGAGCATGAGATCTTCAAAGGTGCGTATGGAGTGGACACGCACAAGAGAATACAGTTCCTGCCGGGTATAAGAAAAATGCTCGCACAGGCTATGGTCAACAGTGATGCCGCACGCGGTTAACCCGTCTTCAAAAACAGTTTTCAAAAGGGCGGCACATCCCCCGCAGCCGGTGCTGGCTTTGGTGTCTTTTTTCAGAGTGGCGAGATCTGTGCAGCCGTGTTCGATCGCCGTGCTGATCGCGCCTTTGGTAACATTATGGCAGGAGCAGATCATGGCGGTATCAGGCAGGGCCTCCGCCCCGAGCAGTTCAGCGCCTTCCCCACGGGGCAGAATGAGCACGGACGGGTCCGCCGGGGGAGCGATGCCATTTTGTACATACTGAAAAATGGTGTCGTAGTAGGAATTATCCCCAACCAGAACGGCACCTGTTACACGTCTGCCATCGGCAGACAGCACAAGACGACGGTAAGAGCCATCAGCTTCGCCAATAAAACGGTAACTGGTAGAACCCGGTTCCTGTCCGTGGGCATCGCCAATAGAGCCAACATCCACACCCTGCAATTTAAGTTTTGTGGACATGTCGGCACCGGTAAAGGCGGCGTCTGTCTCACCACCCAAAAGAGCGGCAACCGTGCGGGCCATGGTGTAGCCGGGGGCGACAAGTCCAAAAATCTGACCGTCCCACAAAGCACATTCACCAATGGCGAAAATATGCGGGTCTGACGTCTGACATTGATTATTGATTACAATGCCGCCGCGTGGCCCGATTTCCAGCCCGCAGCTTCGGCCCAGACTGTCCTGTGGCTGAATCCCGGCTGAAAATACCACCATATCTGTTTCCAGAGAGGTGCCATCGGCAAAAACAAGTTTATGGCGGTATGTGCTGCCGGGTAAGATTTCCTGCGTTGTATGCTGGAGTCTGACATCAATGCCCAGCGCTTCAATACGGTGCTTCAGGGCGCGGCCGCCTTCCGCATCAAGCTGGGCAGGCATCAGGTGGGAGGCAAGCTGGATAATGCTCACATCCAGCCCAAGTACCTTGAGTGCATTGGCGGCTTCCAGCCCCAACAGTCCGCCGCCAATAACAGTGCCATGCCGGGCGTTGTCTGCTGCGGCGCGGATCAGATCAAGGTCTTCCAGCGTGCGGTAAACGAGCCCGGCAGTACCGGTATTGCCGGGAACCGGAGGGACAAACGGTCGGGAACCGGTCGCGAGAATAAGCGTGCTGTAAGGCAGGCTGCCCGTTTCTGTGGTGACGGTCTTTGCCGCCCGGTCAATCTGTGTGATGCGGGTGTCAAGATGCAGCGTTATGCCATGGGCGCTGTGAAAATCTTCCTGATGGAGGCGCAGGGCCAGGGCATCCTGACCGGTCATGTAGTCAGTCAGGTGGACACGGTCATAGGCGTGGTGACGTTCTTCACCAAAGACATGAATCTGATGGCTTTCGTGCAGACCATGCATGACAAGTTGTTCAGCACAGTAATGGCCAACCATGCCGTTGCCAACAATGATGATGTTGTCTTTGGTGGTCATGGGTTTTTCCTTTGACTTCAGAATTTGAATTCGAGGGTCTGCATGTAAAGTGCGCCCTCTCTGGCACCGACGTTTCTCATCCCGTGTGAGAGAAGAATACCTTCAATGTCATGTGTCCATGCCCAGTGGGGTGCAAAATTCCAGGAAAGCTGAGTGTAGGGCATGACCCCAGTAAACCCGCCACGCAGGGTGTTCCGCCAGTTATAAATTTTGCCGTTGCCGCCATAGATCGCGTCCTGCGTACTGGCGCGCCAGAAGAACGGGACATGGAACTTCAGATGTAAGGTCGGCAGCATGGTAAAGTTGGCAATGGGGCCAACGCCGATCAGGTTTTGGGACGTCACGGACAGAGACAGGTCATTATAGTAAGGCAGGGGCACGAACGGTGTGGCAAAAGTGCCAACGGCCCCATCCTGACTGCGGGCGGAGCCGCCGGAAAACAGGTCGCCCTGTACGCCAAAGCCCGGTTTGCCCGCCCAGTCAGGCCGGGTGTAGGTTATGCTGCCGTTAAGAGCATAGGCCCGTACGGAGCGGGTGTGCTGGCCTGCTTTGGCGGGCCGGAATTCACCACCCTGAAAAATGCCTGTCAGGTTTGTGCTGAATGGGCCGATATTTCCCCATAGCCGCAGGCCGGCATTGTCGCGCCGGGTCGATCCTTTTTGCACGCTGCCTGCATTTGCGGCGGGAATGGAGGCGGCTGCGCCGCCATATAAATAGCCGAGAAAAAAGACATCGGCGAACATCTGGCTTTTCTGGCCCATAAACTGGAAAGACGGCAGAGCCGTGGAGGTATAGGCCCCGTACAGGCGGGCATTGTAATTCGTGCCATCCGCAAAGACTTTTTGCGGCAGCTTGTTGGTCTGCATGAAGTCAAACAGGTCAATCCGGAACCGCTTCCAGATGGCATATCCCCGGAAGCCATCCCATGTCTGCTGTACGTTGGTCAGGTCACGTGGGGATTGTATGGAAACGGGGGCATCCAGAAAGACCTGCCGCCCGCCTATCACGCCCATGCTGGCACCCAGCAGACGCCCTTTGACTTCCAGAATGCCCTGCTGGAGATCCAGACTTTCGCGTTGTGCGCCCGTCTGGTAGCCGTAGGTGTTGGACCCACCCGCGACACCATACAGAAATTCCGCATAGGCGCGGACATGCTCACCCAGATGCAGGTCTGCACCATACTGGTTGCGCAGGAGTACTCGGCTGGCGTTGGTTTTCCCAGCCTGTCCCAGCATGGGCTGGTTTTCAAAAATATAGCGCAGTCGTTCCTCTCCGCTAAAGCTCATCCAGATACTGCCGCTATCGTTAAGCCGCACATATTTGAGGCGGTTGAACCAGTCATTCCGGCGAACAGCCTGCGGGGCATGCGCAAGGGCGCTCCAGTCTTCAGCCCAACGCGCCTGACCATAGCCGTTGACGACCCCAAAGCCGGAGGCCGCGCCATTGCCTGCGTTAAACATAGTCCAGTCGGGGTGGTAGAGCGCGCCTTTGACAAGGGCGGCTTTATCGGGCAGCGGCAGGACAGGGACAGGCACAACCGGAAGCAGCGGTGTGGGTGCAGGTGCCTTCTGTTTATCGGCCCAGGCTGTGCCAGTCAGCGCAATGCTGAGAATAAGGCTGCCACTTTTCCAGTGACGGAGACGGCGGGTCATATGTCTCATTTGACAGCTCCCACCCATTTGCGGTGGCAAAGCGTTACGACCCCACACGCAACAAGACAAATGAGTGCAAACATAAAAAAGCCGGGACCGTAAGAGCCGGTCGTCTGGCGTGCGGCGCCCAGAGAGGAGGCAAGGTAGAAGCCGCCAACACCGCCAGCCATGCCGACAAGACCTGTGAGGATGCCAACCTGTTGCGGGAAACGGATGGGTACGAGTTGGAAGACCGCGCCGTTCCCGAGCCCCAGTGTCAGCATTCCCGCAAAGAAGGCGGCAAAGGCCAGATAAACAGAGGGAAGTCCTGCCGCAATGAGCATGAAGATGATGCCAGCCACACCGTAAAGCAGCATAAGCGCCTTTGTGCCGCCCACGCGGTCAGCCAGAGCGCCGCCCACGGGCCGGATAAAGGACCCGGCAAACACAACAAAAGCCGTGCAGGCACCGGCAACAGCGGGAGCAAGGTGATACTGGTCGTTAAAATAGATGGTCAGAAAGGCTGCAAGCCCGACAAAGCCACCAAACGTGACGCTGTAGAAAAACATGAGCGCCCAGCATCCGCCGGATCTGAGCACTGGCCCCCAGGACGACAGAGGCAACGCTGCGGGTCGGTTGGCAGGTTCACGGGCCAGGCATAAAAAGGCCACTAAAACGACCACGAGCGGTAGGGATGCCAGCCCCAGAACATTCAGCCAGCCGACCATTGTGGCCAGACCGGGCGCAAAAAGAGAGGCCAGAGCTGTGCCTGAGTTCCCTGCTCCGGCAATCCCCAGAGCGGTGCCCTGATAACGGGGCGGATACCACATGGACGCGAGGGGCAACGCCACCGCGAAAGACGCTCCGGCAATGCCGAGCACCAGCGCGACCCAGAACATGCTTGCGTAAGTATGGGGAGCGAGGAACCATGTCAGCCACAAGCCCAGAATAACGCTGATCTGGGCCGCGATTGCCACACGGCGGGGGCCAAAAATATCGACCAGCCCTCCGGCGAGCACCCGTAAACCGGCACCGGCCAGAACGGGCGTGGCCACAAGAAGGCCTTTCTGGCCTGCGTTCAGGTGCAGGTCATGAGCGATAGAGATGCCTAACGGTCCGAGGAGAACCCAGACCATGAAAGAGGCATCAAAATACAGAAAGGCGGCAATGAGTGTCGGCGTATGGCCGGCTTTTAAAAAACCTTTATCCACAGAACGTCTTTCGAATGGTGCGTGCGTCATGCACGGAAAACCATCGCTCTCTTGAGCCAGCGAACCGTCGTTGATCCGCTCTGTGTGCTGTCTTGACCCCGAAAGGCGCCCGATCCATTCCGCCGCCATTGACGGAGTGGTAAATACGCCGTCAGTATTACGGTTGGAATAATCCGATGTCAAAATGATTTTGAAGAAATAACGCCGGACCGGGAACAGATCGCTGAAGAAAACCCGCTTTGCGGGGGGCGGCCGTGTGCTGGGAAACGCTGCCGCGGCAATGTGCCGGACGTTCTGTAAGGAACATCGTCAGAGTGACAGGTTCCGTTTCAATAAACTCGGATGCGCCGAAGAAGGGCCCTGTGATGCGCGTGATCAGTGCTGGATGGGTTGTCCACCTCTCCTGAAAATAGACTGATATCGTTATAACAATCAGAAATTTTTTCACCTCTTGGTGAAGACGCAGTGTCACGGTCGGGTGAGCCGGGGCGGCCTTTCGTCCTAAGTCGATAGTTCTTAAAACATTTCCGGTGTTCCCGAACATTCATTCAAATGGAACATAATCTATATTCAGTGTGACACATATTGTCCGTGCGGCATGAGAATGCTGAAAAAAGCCGGACCAACGATGATTTCAAGCGTCGATAAAATAATAAAAAGAATCGGCTAACGATATGATGTTTCACGCGACGGCGCCCTCACGCCCTCCAATGGTGTGCCCTGACGGCAGTCCCATGCTGGTCATTCCTGTTTGTGTAACCTCCCGAAATAGGACAGCGGCATCAGGCGTTCTTCCCCGTAACTGGCTGATCATGGTGACGGTCATGCTTACGGTCCTCGCCACAGCCAGCATGACGGTCCGCGTCTGTTTTGGTGCGGTACCCGATCGGGTCACAGCAGGCGTCAGCACCGGGCAGAAACGCCCGCTTTCCGAAAATCGGCTGAACCCTCTTTTTGATGGAGAATCCCTCTCCGGCCTGCTCGCTCCGGCCGATGATGCCCTGCGTCAGGGTGATCCCAGCGCCGATTATTTCGTGATTGATCGCGCCTCAGGCAATCTGGTGCCGCAGGCCCGGCCGTGGCGTCAGTGGCTCAGCCGGCGCGGCTTTACCTTCGATCTGATTTACAAGGCCGAGGGCATGGCCAACATCGCGGGCGGCGTGTCACGCGGTATGGATTACGTTCACGACTTGCGCGTGACGATGCTGTTCGATCTGGGCAGGTTGCTGGGGCTTGATGGCTGGTACATCCACGGTGTGGTCATGAACCGCGAGGGGCGACAGGTAGGCTGGGACCATGTCGGTGAACGTAATGTCCTGCTGACCGAACTCTGGAGTATCCACGGGCCCGCCGCCGCGCGTCTGGCTGATCTGTATGCCGAAAAATCGTTTCTGGGCGACCGGCTCAACATCAATATCGGCCGTATCGCGTTGACCCATACTTACGGGACGTCAGCACTGTTGTGTACGTTCATGATGCAATGTTCCGCGCCGATGGCTATCCGCGAGCCGCCGGGCTGGAGCGTCTATCCCAAGACATCCTGGGGCGGCACGCTGCGTTTCCGCCCGTTGCGTGACCTGACCCTGCGCACGGGTATCTACAAGATCGGGCCGAAAGTTCAGGACAATACCGGCTGGGCCTGGGGCAGTGAAACCACGACCGGCATCCAGACCCCGGTGGAACTGACGTGGGAACCGTTCTTCGGCCCGGACAAACTCGTTGGCCATTACAAATTCGGCTACGGGCATGATACTTCGCCCTATGCGGATATGATCGGCACCATACCGGCGGCATGGCGGGCAATGATCCACGCCCATGCCGAGAAACCACGCGATACATTCTATCTCGAAGCGGACCAGATGATCTATCGCGCACACGGTACCAGCCAGATGGCGGGTGGCTATGTGATGGCAGGCTATATCCACAATACGCCGAGCATTTCCACCTTCGCCGACGAATTCTATGTCGGTACGTCCCTGCTCGGACTCATACCCGGTCGTCCGTTTGACCGGCTGGGCATGATGTATTCCTATTACCGGATGAGCCCGCGTCTGGCCTATGGCCAGCGCCTGCGCCAGAAGGCGGGGCTGACGCTCGGCCCGTATGTTAACGGCCCGCAGACCCATTCTGCCGTGCTGGAAGCCTATTACAGCATGCCGGTTCTTCCCGGCCTGATCCTCTATCCCGAATTTGAATATATGATGCGGCCGGGAGAAACATCGGTCATTCCCAATGCCGCACTGGTCGGCATCAAGCTGATCGCCAACCTGTAACCGTGATGTGATTGGATAGTTCCAGAAACCGGGTGCTCTCCAGATTATGAACGCTGACCACGATAAAATAAAAATTAGTCGTATCTTCGCTCAACCGGTGCTCACTACGATAGCGCGGGCAGAGTGACCTGAAACTGAAAAATGCGTGCAAGGGATGGAACAGGCATGAACAACATGGCCGCCGCACCAGCGACGATCTCCGAGCAGGGGCAGACCTATGACGTGGCGACTTCCCGCCATGTGGTCGCGGCTTCGCTGCTGGCGTGGCTGCTGGATGCCTGCGATTTCTTCATCGTTCTCTTCACGCTGGACGATGTCGCCCGGAGCTTTCACGCGTCTCTCGAAACTGTTCTGCTGGCGCCGACACTCACTCTGCTCACCCGTCCGATCGGCGCCTTCCTGTGCGGCTACGCCGCCGACCGCTACGGACGCAAGCCGGTGATGATCACCACCATCGTCGTCTATTCCGCGATCGAGATCCTGTCCGCCTTCGCCCCCAGCCTCATGGTCTTTCTGCTTCTGCGCGCCCTGTTCGGCATTGCTCTGGGGGGCGAATGGGGGGTCGGCACTTCGCTGATCATGGAGAGTATTCCCCCATCATGGCGTGGCACGGCCTCGGGCCTTCTTCAGGCAGGCTATCCGGGCGGCTACCTGCTGGCCTCGCTGGTCTTTCTGCTGCTGCCGTTCGTCGGCTGGCGGGGGCTGTTCATCCTTGGCGGCAGCGCCCTGCTGGCAGCCGTCTATATCTGGCTGCGCGTGCCTGAAAGTCCGGAGTGGCTACGCCGCCAGCATACGGAAGGTATTGTGACCACCAAGGCTCCGGGCCTGTGGTTCATTGTGCGCAATAATGCGGCGCTGTGCGTTTTTGCGATTACCTTGATGGCCGCATTCAATTTCATGAGCCACGGGTCACAGGATCTCTATCCCAAGGTCTTTCTGGGGCTGGAACGCCACCTGTCCCATCCGTCCATCACGCTCATCGTGGTGCTTTACAACGTCGCTGCTATTGTCGGCGGCCTGTTCTTTGGCGTGCTGTCCCAGAAGATCAGCCGTCAGTATAGTATCGCGCTGGCGGCCCTTCTGACCCTGCCGTTTCTGCCCCTGTGGGCCTTGTCCCACTCTCCCTTCTGGCTGGCCTGTGGCGCGGTCTGCGTGCAGTTCTGCATTCAGGGGGCGTGGGGTGTGGTTCCCGCCTATCTGAGTGAACTCTCACCTGCTTCGGTTCGTGCCACATTTCCCGGCCTTGCCTACCAGTGCGGCAATCTGATTGCCGCCAGCAACGCTCTGCTGCAAACAGGAATCGCATCATGGTTTGGCACCGGCCTTGCCCCCGCCATGATGCTGACGGTCGGTGTCGCCACACTCGTGGTTTTGACCCTGATTCTGCTCAACGCCCGCATGTATGGCCGTTATCACCCCGTTCAATAAGGGAGACTCGGTTGTGTCAGGCGTGTGTTGGCGTCTGATGGGCCCGGACGTGGTATCCGCTGTCCGGCATTGTGCGAACTGGATCATGGGCCGTGCTCGAATGTACCGTGATCGGCTTTGTTGAACGCCTGCTCTCTGGTCGGACTGGCAGGTCGACCACAATACTGTCAGGCCCCACATCAGCTCAGGAGTAGGACGCACGAGGGGCTTTTGCTTAACATGCCAAAGCAGCATACTGCAGTCTACCGGACCGTAGCTTTAATGGCGGGCATGCCGGGGTGAACGGTTCGCCTCTGTGTGCGCTACGGAGGTAAAACTGATCGGCCGGGAGAGCAGAAACATGTCGCGTGCCATAAGGAAACGGCAATACCTGACAGCAACCGGCCTCCTGCTGTCTCTGGCGTTGGGCGGGGAAGGTGTCTCTGTGATGCGGGGGCTGACTGCCGCGCGTGCGGCGGAGACAATGCCGCCGCTGCGAGTGGCCGGTCACGTTGCACGGTGTGATCTGACAGCCGGGCGGCCGTCATTTTGCGGCGGGCCTTATACAGGTCAGGCCGTGCTGCGGGAGGATGGGGCCTATCATTTGTGTGATGTCACGCTCGGCACCGCGCGGTTCTGCGCAGGGCTTTATACCGGGCGGGCCGTTGTTCGGGAGCGGTCGGAAAACTATGCGCAGTGTGATCTGACATTGGGCCGGATTACGTTTTGTGAAGGGCCGTATACAGGAACGGCGGCTATTCCACAGAGCGCAGAATAGCCGCCGTCTGGCAAGGCTTGGATGGATGTCCGAAAGCATCCAGAAAGCGTAAGGTTAGTTTTTGGAGCCATTCAGGCCACGGAACGTCAGCATTGGGCCGATATCCGGGTCTTTGCCGTAAAAGGCGCGGAACATCGGGCCGTAATCCTGCGTATGGCCGCGGGAGAGGATCATGTTCCGGAAGCGTTCACCATTCTTGCGGGTCAGACCACCATTTTTCTCGAACCATGCGAACGTGTCATCATCCAGCATTTCCGTCCATAGATAAGCGTAATACCCGGCTGAATAGCCATTGGACCAGATATGCAGGAAGTAGCTGGACCGATAGCGTGGTGGCACGAGGTCCGTTTCCAGCCCCATTTTGCTCAGAGCGGCTTTTTCAAATACGTCCACATTCTGCTTCGGCGCATCGGCGCTCAGGCTGTGCCAGTCCATGTCCAGTTCTGCGGCGGTCACAACTTCGCCCAGACGGTAACCCTGATTGAAGGTTGCCGCTTTTTTCAGCAATGCCACCAGATTTTCCGGCATGGCCGCGCCCGTTTTGTAATGGCGGGCATAATGCGCCAGTACCGTGGGGTTCAGTGCCCAGTGTTCGTTAAACTGGGAGGGGAATTCCACAAAATCCCGTGCGACAGACGTGCCAGAGATAATCGGGTAGGTCTGGCTGGCAAACAGGCCGTGCAGCGCGTGCCCGAATTCATGGAACATGGTGGTGACATCATCAAAGCTGATCAGAGCCGGTTCGCCCTGCGCAGGTTTGGTGAAATTGGCCACGTTATACACAACCGGCCTGGTGCCCAGCAGAGCGGACTGCCCTACAAAGTTGGACATCCATGCGCCGCCGTTCTTGTTGTCGCGCTGGAAGTAATCGAAATAGATCAGACCGAGTTCAGACCCGTCCTTGTCGAACACTTCAAACACCATGACATCCGGGTTGTAGGTCGGAATATCCGTGCGCTGCTTGAAGGTAATGCCATACAAGCGGTTGGCGGCAAAAAAGACACCATCCTGCAAGACGGTTTTTAGCTCGAAATAGGGTTTGACCTGATTTTCATCAAAGTTGAGGCGAGCCTTGCGGACCTGAGCCGCGTAATAGGGCCAGTCCCATGGCTTGAGCTGGAACGACGCACCGCTTTTGGTGATGGTGTTCTGAATGTCCGCGGCTTCACGCTTCTGCTCGGCATCAAGGGCCGGGACAATCTGTGCAATGAAATTATGCACGGCTTCCGGCGTTTTGGCCATCTGGTCCGCCAGCACATAGGCGGCATAATTTTTATAGCCAAACAGAGCGGCTTTCTGGGCACGGAGTTGCGCGATGGTGGCGATAGTGTCGCGCGTATCGTCATCCCCGCCTTTTTCCACGCGGGTCCAGGACTGCTCGAACAGGGCCTGACGGGTTTCACGGTCGGTCAGGCTTTCCATGGCGGGCTGCTGCGTGGTGTTCTGCAGCGGCAGGAGCCATTTATTGTCCAGCTTGCGCTCTTTGGCGGCGGTCAGCGCTGCTGTGAGGGCTCCATTATCCAGACCCGCCAGCTTTGCTTT
>VNKF01013808.1:0-12714 GCA_008044355.1 Drosophila lacteicornis
CGTTAAACGGTGAAGTCTCTCAGTATTAAAGCTATCTGAATGAAACTTGGCAGATAGTCTTATTTCTGTTCCAGAAAGTATATAAGTCGGAACGGGCCAAATCTGTCCACTATATCATATAGCTGTTTTGTTTTGTTTTGTAAGATATCGGTTTAACTCTTAGTAAATAGTCTTTTAATTGAAATATAGCCAATTTTATTCAACTCGGACTCATATCTTATAGCTGCCATAGGAACGATCAGCCAAATTAGTAGATTTTCGATGTTAATTTAATTTTATTTGTAGTCAGTATCAGCATTAGTTTAAGCTGTCGGTGTGCGCAACCAAAAAATCTAAGCTAGCTGAGGAGCTTTGAAGTTATCAGCACGCTTATAATCTCAGCAATAAGTTCCGCTTTCAGCTGCTAGTGTGCGCTTGGCCTTACAGATCCTGCACTGAACGCGCATAAAATGAAATTGAAAAAGGCAAAAGGTAATATTTTTAGCTTACGAGGTGTCGGCTGCGGGAGCGCCAGCTCTGCCGGCAGTGCAGTCGACGCAGCGCGCCCGAAAAGAAATAAAAAATTGCCCATGCGTAACAGCGAGAGAGCAAGCTTGCTATCTCGCTCGATCTCTCCGAATTTCGTGACGATCCTAAATCTGTTTTGCTCCCCGAAAATCCATGACGCGCCTAAAGAAGTTTCACTTAAAAAAATATATACGACGTGTGTTCAAAAAGTATCGCGAATTTTGAATTTTCGCGGGTTACGTATATTAAAATTTCGATTTTTTTTTTGTGGCGTTATGTTGGTACTCATGTCTCTTATGTCACTTATGCCGACAAGCTCGGCCATTTTGAATGTTCACTTAATTGTTCACAGCTGCTTTGCTTGCACGTGTTTTGGATCGTCTTCGATTTTTACCTATTCAATAAAATGGATCAAAGAACCTGTATCAAATTTTGTGTGAAAAACGAAATTAAGCGCGCGGATGCATTTCGAATGTTGACTGTGGCATACGGAGAAGCTACCTTGGACCGAAGCAAAGTTTATCGGTGATACAAAATGTTCTCCGAAGGCCGAGAGGAAAGGCCAAAATGAACAAAAATTGGCTTTTGCACCACGTTAATGCTCCTGCTCACACATCGTTGCTTGTGTGCGACTTTTTGGCCAAAAACAACACACTGTATTCCCCAGATCTGGCTCCCTCTGACTTTTTGTTGTTCCCTAAACTGAAGAGGCCCATGAAACGACGTCGTTACGCTACGCTTGACGAGATAAAGACGGCATCGAAGGAAGAGCTGAACAAGATAAAGAAAACGATTTTTTGAAGTGCTCCGAAGAATGGAAAACCCGTTGGCACAAGTGTATAATATCTCATAGGGATTACTTTAAAGGGGACAAAATAGATATTCATGAATAAATAAACAATTTTTGAACGAAATACAAAATTCACAATACTTTTTGATCACAACTCGTATGCTTATGCTGCGCCCAGCGATTATTTGTTCGGCAGCGGAGTGATCATTAATGGACTATAGAAATGTTAGAAATTGCGTAATACTTGTTATTTCTCTCTCTCCAGGATACGTATTTTCGGACATGTGCCGTGGAGCCAACATATTTGCTGTAACGACGACCCTCTTTTGGGTTGCGCTGCTAGCTCGCCGAGGTCGGGGTTCGACACAGAAATGTATAAGTCCAGGCCCCTCTCAAGCTCCAATTCCCAAGAAAATAGTCAAAGAATTCAGATTTCAAGTGTATGTTTTTTATTGATCTCGTGTATTTTAAATGCTGTGGAAAAAGAAAGAAAGAAAGAGAAGCTCTGCGTGGGAGAGAAGATCCGTTGTTGTGTTCGGCCTGGGTCGCACCGATGATACCCTGTAAGCCGCGGGAAGAGTTCAATAATGCGCGGATGTTCCGGATTTCCGAGTTTTAGTCTGGGCCAGACTCTCGTTCCTGCTCGCACCGTGCTGTCCGTTCCCTATTTCGTGCCTCGCACCTGTGATACCCTGTGTCTCGTCGATACCCTGTTTCTGTCCCGGTCGGCTAGCTTGAGCTCGCCCCTGGACCCTGTGCTCTTGAGATTGGTGGCTACTTGAGCCGTGCTGTGATACTCTGTGCTCCTTAAAAATGGGTTACGTGAACCGCTCTCTGCTACCCTGTGCTATGCTATGCGGAGATGGTTACGTGAACCATCCTCGGCTACCCTGTGCTCGAGTGTGTTGTGCGGATTCGGTTACGTGAACCGTCTCTGCTACCCTGTGCCCTGTGCTCGCCGGCTAGCGAGAGCCAGACCTTGGACCGCGGCCTAATACCCTGTACTGCCTATGATCGTGCGGATTCAGTTACGTGAACCGTCTCTGCTACCCTGTGCTCGTCAAGCCCGACTAGCGAGAGCCAGACCTTGGACCCCGTGTTGAATACCCTGTACTACCTGGGGTTGATCTGAGTGGGTTACGAGAACCGACTCTGCTATGGCTACCGGGTTAGTAATTTCTATCTACTTGTTCACTTACCAGATGAGGTCGGTCGCGCTGCTCGCAAAGAAGTGACCGGCATCTGGCTGAGTGCGGCCTTATATAGGCCGAGATCAGCTGCGTGCTGGCCCATCGATATTTGATATATTATCGAATGGCGATGCATCCCGAGGGTTGACAGATCGGGGCGCGATCGCTATCGGGGTCAGCTGATCGCCTTTTTTGAATCTGGCGCCGTCCGTCGGCGTTGCCAGATGTCTTAAGTACTCCTATTCCAGGGCTGGAGTGCCTGTATTCAAATTGCGCGCCCCTTTTCGTTGGCGCTTTTTCGTTACTCTACTTTATTTTAAATCTTAGGCTAACTTACTTACTAATAATAATGAAAATAACAAAGAGATAACAAAAATATTGACTTCATGTCCTCCTTAGGCTAACTTAACTATAAGCATGAATAACAAAAGAGATCAAAAGTAATAGTTTCATGTTAATAACCAAAAAGATCATGACTTCATGTCGTTGCAACGCGGGGCGTCGCATTGCATAAGTAAATATGAATGAACGAATAACTCCGTTAAGTATCATTTAAGCATGCATAAAACATGCAGTGAGTATACACACACACTTTTCATAAAAAAATCACTTAGTATTAAATTTATAAGTGTAGTTGAATCTGAAACCAGCTATCATCAATATTTTAGTATCAATTTGATACTGAAAAATATTAAACTGATACCAAAAAGTATTAAAAAGTTTATAATAAAAGCTAAACATGATAGTGCCATTTCGATACTCGAAGCTTACCGTTGATTTTGGAAAATTGGTAATAGTCAAAATAGAGTCAAACCTAAAAAAAAAAAAAAAAATGTTTAAATTTAATAAGCAATGTTTCAAAAATAGACTGCAAGCAGTGTATCGAGCTAACTATAGATTTAGTACTTAATAATATTAAATATTTATGTTTAGTAGTATAGTTATTATACTATGATATATAGTTTGATTCGGTTTGCAATACCTTTAATGCCGTTCAGTTACTTTCGGCCTATTGCCTTCAAGTTTTGCAAAACAAAAACTTTGAAATGCACAATCCTTTTCGTGTTTTATGATCGTTGTACAATGATATGTATTTTTTGTTATATGTTGAGATGTCTTTAGATTTTAATGTTAAAAATATCATTACGCATTTATCCTTGCCTCCGCCCACCTGATGTGAGTCGGAGAACATCTATAAAAATTACTGCAAATGAGTTTTAATTGTAATAACAACTAAATTATACTAAGTGATATTTGCTTTTGTCACAATAACTTTTACCTCGAGTGTAGATGCAGATGTTTTTGTGTATTTATAATTCTGTTAATTGCAAAATAAGTTTTGGTGCAGACTCTGCAGAGATTGCTTATCTTAATGTTATCATTTCTTTTTGTGCTTTATCAGTTACGCTGATATTACAGCCTGACGGCTTCAGCTCCCTAACTCTCGCTCTCTTGCTCACTCTCCCTCTCTCTCTCTCTTAGTGCACGTAACTACTCTTATTTTCTCTTAATTTCTGATTGGTACAGAATATAAAATTGTTTGTGTAATAATATTGTGTAATTAAAATTGTCTGTGTAATTAAAACCAGTAGGAAGGTAATTTCTGATGAGGACCCTATTATCGGTTGGTGGCTTTGTGATAATATTGTGCACGCCAAGGGCATTGATTGCACAGACCGGGTGGCTAATATTAATAAGAGCTTTCGACGGTCGATAGCGAATCTCGATAGGCTTAATCGATATTTATGGTAAGTGAGATCTAGTATTTTAGTTAGTCCGAAAATGTATGCATTAAGGCCTGTAAATGTTTGGGTCATACTTGAGCACCATTGTAAGTTACCCGGTTTGCGCATTCATTGTCGCGCGAAAAGAATGAGGACAGTGTGGTGAGCTCGTACTAATTTAGTTACTTGTGTGAGGTTAAGTTATCTATGGATTAATTTGGAATAAAACGGTCTGGTACCCACTAACGCGGGTTTTACCCTTGCTGAAATTGTTTCTTTTCGATTGGGCTACAGTTGTGGGGCAGTCGTTAAAGGCAACTCCGCATGACGCGCGAAAGGTTCTTTTATTCGCAAGACTACAAGGGCAACTTGCGCTGGATGACGGTGACGACCAGCTTAAGATTCGCAGTCAGCGACGCACAGTGGGGTAACAGACACCAAAATGACGATCAAATCAACTAAGCGTGTTAGAGGAGCCATTGTAATTTTTTCATATCGAGTTTAATTCACTTACACATGGTTATCAAAAAAATATATATTTTTTTAAATATTTAAAATTAGTTTTTTTTATGTTTTTAATTATGTAATAATTAGATTACCCTATAATTTTTATATTTTACGATATATTCGCTGAAAATTAGTTAGCCTTTAGTAGTTTAAACGAATTTTAAATAGACAAATTTTTGTATAATAATACAAAAACAAAAACATTTTTTTTTGTTCATAATTCACTTTTAAAAAAGATTTTAGTCAAAATAAATTTACAGGAAGCTTAACATATGGTAAATTATTATAATTTTTTTGTAAGAGAATGAAAGAGAAGCTTCTCAATTTCAATAGTTTAATATCAATGCACGGCAATGCGATAATTAAAAATTTAGCTATTTGTTCGCGCCAAGAGGGCGCTTATTTTCGAGAGCCAGTGTAAAGCGCTAGCGGCTTCGTGGTGTCCCGCTTTGTGGAACCCAGCGCTCTCCCACACTCTCTCTTCCTCCGGGCTTCCAGTCCGCAAGAGCTTTACATTCCGCACTCCCCAACTTCTAGTTTATGACATGTAGTTAGTTCTAATTTTTGACCCAGCCGATGAAGGCACATAAAGTTTATATTTAATTCAAACTGAAACCCCAACAACTATTATTTTTTTTCTACGTGGGATCTTGGACCTTTTCATTGGGACTACGATCATCTTATTTACAACGGCTCCTAGTCCGCCCACTCCATTTCATGGTCCTTCGAGCCGGATCTATCCTGATCCTCACCAGCTCCAATGCGGATTTTTAAAAAAGATAAGTACTAGTGTTCTTACTTTACAAAAAGAAATCATACAGATATTTCCGAAGACTAAATCAAGTGTCTTATATCTGTCTGGTTTGCAGTGTCCAAAGTCCGAAGTCCAATTTCCAAACATTTTCATCGACATAGTGCAAACTCCGTTCGTTGTTTAAACAAAGTGCAAAGTGTTCTACATAATAGAAAAGCGACTGCGAAAATATGCACCCAGCCCAGTGAAAATTAAGAGTTCCAAAATTTAAAAAAAATCGTTCCGTCAAAAACGGCTCATACATTTTTTTTCTCGTTCACTGTGTTCCTGCTGGTGTTCAAGCGTATATAAATATTCACATGTCCATACAGTCCACTACACTTCACTACAAAATCAAATATATTGAAGAGAAAACATCCAAACCTAAGCAAAAAACGTTACCTATCGAATTACACTAATAACATCCAATAATACAACCACAAAATTTTATATGTCGAACTATACAACAATATTCCGATACATACAACAACAATTTACAACAATTACAGTCCACTTCTATATTGAGTATAAATATATATGGGGTATAAATAAATAAATCTTATAGCCCAGTTTTAGTATTAGAGTC
This sequence comes from Drosophila lacteicornis, assembly GCA_008044355.1. Classification (NCBI taxonomy): domain Eukaryota; kingdom Metazoa; phylum Arthropoda; class Insecta; order Diptera; family Drosophilidae; genus Drosophila; species Drosophila lacteicornis. The sequence goes on from VNKF01013808.1 coordinate 6,098, forward strand.
GGCACAGATACGTCGACTTAATTATAATTGGTTAATTAATATTGGTACAACTCCGAGCTATTCTGCGCGGTGTTACATACAAACATTCATATATATTATAATTACATATTTTCTAATTCCTACATACATATGTACATACAAACATCAGCGTCGGCAAAGTCGATGCACTGACTTTATTTGGCAATTTATTCCGCTTATCGTCGTTTCCTCTTTCTTATCTTCGCTAACTGCAGTGATTGCATACGGTCGGTGCGCACACATACATTTTCGAAAAACAAGACCGGCGAATACAGTGCCGATATTAAAATGTCGTCCAGTTCAACTAACAAAAAAAAAAAAATTCAGATTACATAAAAACAAATTTTATTTTTATTCAGTTTTATTTTTTATTCAGTTGAGTAAAATCGCTAAAAGACCGAATTCTCTCCAGATAAATTATATTTTCCGAAAAACTGGATATAGAAAATTATACATCTATGCGACACGGCGCTCCAAAGGCACTAGTGTGACCGTTCTTTCATCAAAAATATATATATATATTTTTTTTTAATTCCGAAAGTTAAAATATAAGTATATACGCTACACACATTCCAGTGCTTCAGTACACAAATTCCAGTGTTCCATTGCACACATTTCAGTGTCTCCATTCCACACATTCCAGGGTTCGATATCACACATTCCAGTGTTTCAATTCCACACACTCTAGTGTGTCATTCCGGCGTTCCGTCCTACATACACATACATATATAAATAAAATTAAAAATGTCACCCACTGAGAAGCCTACTGCGACAACTGCGGACTTACATAAATTCATTGCCGTTAGTGACCGTGTAAGCCAATTCGAAGCGATGGTCAACACTCCTGGCCACTCCACGCCGTCGCTCTACATATTCCAAGTCCGGCGAGATCACAAAGTCAAACAAGCATATGAAGCTTGTTCGGAGCTAGTAGCAGTAGAGGGGTCAATTGACACCGCTGTCGAGAAGTTACTCCATTTAAATGCTAAAACTAGTGAAGCTAATTCCATAGTTTCCAATTCGCCACTCACCAACTATGGTTTCCACTCAGCCTGGAACAACTTAACTGAGCATTTCGAAAATAAACGGTCGTTGGTGAATAACTCATTAAAAAGGTTATTCAATGTGCAATCCATCGCAAATGAATCTTCAGCAGCCTTGAAGGTGCTGCAGGAAACCATTCAGAGTTGATTTACGTCCTTAGAAATGTCCGGCATGAATACTGAAAATTGGGACTGCCTTTTGGTTTATTTGTGCTCTACGAAATTAAAAAAGCTTACGCTTTCATTGTGGGAGCAATCCTTAACAAATAAAACCCAGATTCCCAAGTGGCAAGAGCTCGATTCATTCCTGACTGAGCGCCATAGAACTCTAGAGGCCATAGATTCCTTTCAACCTTCCAAGTTATGTCTCCGTCAGTTCCAACCGACAACCTCCAAAGTGTCCCCACGAGTACTGAAATCGTTTTGTACAAAAGTGGTTCCAAAACCGACAACCTCCGAAATGTCCCCACGAGTGCTGAAATCCTTCAGTACAAAAGTGGTTCCAAAAACGACAAGCTGCGATTTGTGTTCAAGAGAGAACCATCCAGTACGTATTTGTCCTCGCTTCCTACAAATGACGGTAGACGATCGTTCGTCCTATATCCGAACGAAACAGTTGTGTTTGAATTGCTTTGCAATAGACCATCCACTCCGGGATTGCATGTGGATTGCACGGGAGAATGTTCGCGCCAAGAGGGCGCTTATTTTCAAGAGCCGTGTGAAGCGCTAGCGGCTTCGAAATGTCCCGCTTTATGGAGCCCAGCGCTCTCCCACACTCTCTCTCTCCCTCTCTCTTCCTCCGGGCTTCCAGTCCGCAAGAGCTTTCCATTCCGCTCTCCCCAACTTCTTTTTAATGACATGTAGTTAGTTCTAATGTACGACCCAGCCGATTAAGGCAAATAAAGTTCAATCATAATACAAATTAATTTACGACCCGTTTACTCATTTTTTCTACGTGGGATTTTGGACATCTACACCTCGACCTCTTATATTGGCTAAGAATCCGCCCACTTAATTTCAACTAGGAAGGCGAAAGGGAAGGAAATGGGACGGGGATCTCGCTCAAATTTCACTCACAATCGTTTGCTTACAAACGAATGTGGGTGGAATTTGAGCGATCGGGGGTCAAAAGGGACTCTCACACTCCCTCTCATACTCCCTCAAGTGAGTGCTATGGAAAAAATGCTATATTTCAACATCCAGAAGCATCCATAAAAAAAAAAGAACTGGAAAAAAATCCCCTTCCTTCCATTTCCATTAAAATAATTCATACATTTTATTTTTGCGTATAATATAGTTTTATTTTTCAAGTATAAAGATTAGAACCGGTGTACCAAGTTTACATTTTTTTAAAATAATTTTAAGTGATTTTTGTGAGCGCACTGCAAAGAAATGGCAGGCATGAAATGTTGACCATGTGCATTCGAAACCAGCGGTGTATCAGCCATCCTCTTATTAAAATATTTTAATGACTCCTTCAGATATTCCATTTTCATGAAATTATCTATTCTGATTACAAGGTGTTTGATTGTTGATGAGCTGCTGCTGCTGGCTTTGTTATTGAACGACATCATTATACCCTTGCAGAGGGTATTATAATTTTGACCAGATGTTTGCAACGCAGTGAAGGAGGCATCTCCGACCCCATAAAGTATATATATTCCTGATCAGCATCATCAGTCGAGTCGATCTAGCCATGTCCGTCTGTCTGTCCGTCTGTCTGTCTGTCTGTCTGTCTGTCTGTCTGTCCGTCTGTCGGGCTGAAATTTTCAGCATAGTCCTGTTTCTTTAGCACGCATTATATATGTCGGAACGACCGAAATCGGACTACTATATCCTATAGCTGCCATAGGAATGATGGCGAAATTAATGGAAAAAAATTTTAACTTCTCGGTTTTTCAACGTATTTCTATAAATTTTCAGACATAGCAGTTTTTTATGGTTCTAGAATTACGGTTTTAATTTCATTAAGTTCGGACCACTATATCATATAGCTGCCATAGAAGCGATCGGTCGATTTATATGAAAATGTAACATTCTACATGTAAAATGTAAAATTTACAAAATTCTATATTTTTTCAACATTACTAAAATCGTTGATTTTTAATGATCCAATTGCAGACTGCAAGGGTATACCATTTTCGGTTTACCGAAGTTAGCTTTCTTTCTCGTTTTAGTTAATTCCGTGAACGTCTACTTGCGGTAAATTTTAAAATTTGAATGAGGAAATCCTTCTCAAATTGTTACACAATACGTTGAATAAGGCCCGTTAATGGGGTGTATTCCACAAGTCGGTCATGAATGAGAAGGCAATATACTTTTGTATTCACATCACTTGTTGCAGTTAGCTCAGTGAAAATTTTAACGTCAATCGGTCCCGACGTTGCTGTCTCATTTTGAACGAGACAGATCTATAACCACCAACGGTGCCTTCGCAATGAATTCCTTTGGAGAAAGAAGAGCTCGTGCCTCCCGGTTGTATTAGCTCTCTTGGAATCTCACATACATATCATACAAGACAGCAAATCGGTTTTCATGATATTTAATATTCAAATTCTCATAGGGATAGACTTCTGAACTTAAATATACTTTTGCATTTCTGAAGTTGTTTGTAATTAATTGTCCATTTATGTAAAGGCAAGGATAGCGAAGCGTGGTCGTTCCCAGTTTGCCGAAAGCTTGACATTCCAGATATGATGTGTTCCCTGTACCAATGTCGGGTTTATATAACAATCCCAACTCCTGAATGCCAGTGGAAGGGTAGCTTAAACATTTTAATTTTAGTAGCATCACTTGGATCGATATGGGGGATCTTCCAACTTATGCTATGTATGGCAAGATTATAAGTTTTACCGTCAACACTTTTAACATACATGGCATCAGTATTTTTAGCAAGCAATATAATGAGCTCATGTTTACAGTTCAATATTATTTTTTTGTAGTCTTCAGCAAATCCCAACAGCATTTTCAATGGTACTGAAAAACTGAAATGTCCTCCTGAAGGAATATTGTCTCCGCCACTCCACCCATCATTACGATAATGTACTCCTTCATGTTGTCCCACTGAGAGAAACTTCTTAATTGTCGATGTAATCCCTGTAAATCTTGATTTGTCTAATTCGAAACCGTTGATGTCATAACGGATCTCGTCAATAAAATGAGCCATGCAATTATTTTTCAGCATTCCATTGACATTATTAGTGCTGCTTGCTCCTGTATTTGTGTTAATAAATTTGCTAAGTGTTCCTTCAAAGTGGAGAAAATTTTCAGATGGAAGGACATATAAATTGTGATACGAACTTCATCATTTGTTTGGAAGTTTTGTGTATACGGATAATAGCTGTGATATTCTTTCTTGACAATGCTTTGATCATTGACAGGCTTTTCTTGAACGTAAAAAATTTAATTCATTTGAATATTAGGTTTTAAACTGTTACGTACGCCGGTTAGGGCCGACGTAAGTCATTTGGTTAACGCGGAAGAAAATCAAGAAAAGCCAATGCACCAATGCTCTAGAAAATCAACACGTGCAAGATTGCACCAAAATTTGGCTCTGGCAGATGACACCGCCTAAACTCACCAAATTGAGCCATGCAATCACCTGCAACCCAGCACTGCCGATTTTTGCTGAACTATTGAACATTAGAACAAAGACGACCCATATATAAGTCCAGCCAATAGGCGAATAGAGGGGAATTGATAACACTAAGTGAGAACACTTTTGTGTTCCATTCCGGTGATTCCTAGGCGAAATTTGGCACAGTCTTTGGTATAAAAGTCACCGGTTTATCAGTACCAGGGAAAGTCAAAACCAACAAGCCATCGTGGAGATTTTTATAACCACGTTGTGTCTCTGACAACAGTCTTGAAAAACGTCAAGTTCGGAGTTCAGTGGTAATACCGTAGCTATCAAGAACTAAGTGCTGAAGAATAGTGACTACAAGGACACTGGGCTTTAAAACGTCCAAAGTTGTCGACAGCACGGCCAATGTCATCAATACGATAGAAGTAGTCAACCACAAGAACGAAATCGCGCAGGTCTACCAAGTACTTCGGCTCATCGCAGGATTGCTGATCGTCCTCATTTTGCTCAAAGGACTTAGCACCTACAAGAGGGTGATCCAGGGACATCGCGATCGTCGCCACGAACTGGAGAAAGTAGTGTCTCTCGCCAACAACTGGTCCTGTGACCATAAGTAACCGCCCGAAGGATGTCCCGGAACTTGCTCCAATAAGATAACTTATAAACATTTAAAATAAACAAACAATAAAAATTATCAATTAAATTTTAAAAGAAAAACTTATTATGGAAATAGACCAACCTAAACAGCCAAACAAATACAAATAAATGTAAAACTAACTCAAACAAAAACCACAGTAGTTTCCGTGATGATTGTGTGGACTTGCCTTATGATTATTATTTTATGGAAATAGACCAACCTAAACAGCGAAACAAATACAAATAAATATAAAACTAACTCAAACAAAAACCACAATAGTTTCTGTCATGATTGTGTTGACTTGCCTTTAAGTTGAGTGAAATTTAATTAAACACAATAAAATGGTCAAGTACAAACACCAGCTCAAGTACAACCACCAGCTCAAGGGCACGCAACCCATTGACGGAGCAAAACTTAAATCAGCTTTTGTCCCAGATCCGGAGTATTCCAATGTTTGAAGGAGATCCATCTACCCTAGGAACGTTTGTCAGAAGAGTTAACTACCTTTTGTGTCTGTATCCTACAACCAATGATCGACAGACAAGCGTTATATTTGGAGCAATTGAACTTCAAATCACCGGTGATGCTCAGAGGATTCTGCAAGTTCTACAAGTCAACAACTGGCCAGCTCTTAGAGCAGCCCTAATCGACGAGTACAAAACGCAAATCCCTGTGGAGGAACTATTAAGGCGATTATACAATACTAATTTTCAAGGTAACCTAAGAAAATGTTGTAATGAGATCGAGCTTAAACAGTTAGTTATAATTAACAAATTAGAACTTGAGGGAAATCCAAATTAATTAATATTGTACACAGAAGCAATGTTTAGGACTACAAAAAAACTAATACAACGAAAATTACCTGACAGAATTTTTATGACATTAGCAAGAAGCGATATTTCAACAGTACTTAAACTAAAACAAGCGGCTCAGCAAGAAGGGCTATACGAAGAAAATGAAAATTTAAAACATTATAATATCAATCTTAATAAAATTAAAAAGCAACAACAAAGAAATTATTCACGTAACCCTTACCCTTACACTAATTTGTACAACACCCAACAATTTAATCCAGGCCCAGCTCTTTCAGTTCAACCACACCCCAATCAACCCCAAAGAATGGTTCCACAAAATTATAGGTTCCAATCGAATAACAGAAATAATAATTTTGACCAAAATAGAGGAAGTTATCAAGAGTTTCGAAGAAATTTAATTCAGGGACAGCAAAATAATACAATGAATCAAAGCCAACAGTCAAGTGGACGATCGGGCTCAGTACCCAACCAACCCCAAAAGATAGTCAGAGAAAGTAATAGTGGACAATCAAGAAAGCAAG